>DWON01000001.1:0-128293 GCA_018251015.1 Phocides pigmalion okeechobee
AAAAATATTTTATTAATTTGTACATATGTAGCATTTTCTTTGGTGTTAATATCGATATATTTCTAAACTATTAGTTAATGTTATCTATCTGAACATTATAATAAGGAAAAATAATTTGAAAGTAATCTTTTAAAACTTATATCTGACTGCTGTCTTAATATATTTGAAAGTTCTCATTAAAACTACTGGATTTGTTAAACATTTTATGGGAGGTTAATCATTATATTAGTTTGCTCCTAACTATTTCATGGAGCTATATTAACCATAGTGCTTGTTTACAAGAATATTAAAAAATTATTAGCTTTTCAAATTACGTATTTAAGTATGACAATGTTGGTTAAGAAATAAATTACTTTGTCATTTGCTAATATTTACCTCTCCACTCATTGAAGGCTATGCATTATTAAAATTATTTGTAAGTTATTTCTTTCGGACATGTAAATTATTCTTGAAATGGAACATATATTATGCCCATTCCATATATATTAGAAAATGTTTCCTAAGATATAAAGTATATGAGAATAAAGTTTCATTATATATGCCTATATATTTGATTTCTGTGATATTCTGGACCTGTATACTGATAAAATCATTTGAATACAGTAATATACTAAGATTTGGTTTTATGTTTTATTTCAAGTAAATGTAATTATTGTAATTGGGAATTGTTCCAGCATGTAATTTTAGTCATTTCAGATCTGTGTAGCAGTATTTTATGTTATGTCTATTTCTAATAATTAATGTAGTTTTGTATAAATTGTAATAGTAACGAAATAATAATTAATCAATCAATTATATTAAAATGTAATATTTCAAAGAAAAACATAAAACAGTATTTCTACACGCAATTTACATGCCATAAAGAGTTGTCTCATTAAAAATGTGATCTGCATAATAATAAAATGTACTTAAGTATCCACCTGTAAAGCTTTGCTCTCTTTTGATTAACTATCATTACATTCCAATGCTTTCTAGGTTGAGATAATTAATTTTAATACAATATTGTAAATGATTTATTCACATAATTAGAAGAACATAAATAAAATATGTTATTAATATTTATTTTATTTCATATCCCACTTAAAAACAAAGGCACTTAATTTTTACATTACCAAATAGGTTCTCCAAACCTCAGAACAGTTTTTTCTTGAGTATCTAATTCCATTCCCATTTTTTTTCTCATGTAGAATATTGTGCAGTCTCGATTGGTACATAAAACTTCCTCATGCAGGCTGCCTTGACACCTCTGGCATTCAGTCCAAAGCCTCGAAAATTTTTCCTGAAGTTGTCTTAATTTAAACACTTCAGTTATGTACAACTGACCTTCTTTACTCAAACAATGATTACACAATGCTTTCTTTGCATTATTAGGCATTACTGTCTTACAGCCAATACACTTTTCTTTTTTCATTGTAAATGCTGCTAAAGCACCAACTTTTGAAGTTACCATGGCTTTAGTTCGAGTATGTTCACCTTTAAGTAGTAATGATTCTGCTTTTTCTCCAAGAATTGGTTCAAATATTCGTAAAAGGGGTTTTGATAGTTGATTTTCTAAGTAATAGTTAAAATCAATTGGTACACTGTTCTCTAAAACATAGATGGGGTCTTCGGCTTTCATATATGCCGGAGTATTTTTAGCAGCACAACACAATACATATGGCACTCTATCGCCAAGTTTGGGTGCTGTACCGGCATCACGTTTTTTCATCTTATTTGCCAATTCAACATGGGCCTGTTTAGCAGCATAATCATTTTTAGTTAATTCTTTTGTTATTACCAATTGAGATATATCAATCCTATTGCAAAGTAAATCACTAATTATTTGTTTTGCAAAATTAACCGCTCCATCTGGATCTCTATCTATTAATAATTTTTGGAGACATGTACTCATCATATTTGAAACAAGTGGACAATTGTCTCGACGCACAGTTTCAATACCCTTGCAGTCCATTTTATCATATTTGTCTGGCTTAGTAAAGTACAGACCTGCATATCTTTTTTTGTTTATAAGAAGATATGGGTAGTACACTTTTTCAAATTCCAATTTAATCGGTTTCACAAACTTTGAAGTAACAAATTCAGCAGCTTCTCTACCTAGTTCCATGCTATCTTCAAGGGTTTTTACTCCAAATTTAACCATAACCGAGTCAGTATCACCATAAATAACAACTGCATCCTCTTTGTAACCATTGGACTTGGTGTACTTTTTCTCCACTTCAGATTTAGTAAATTCAATCATTGTTCTTCCATAGGCCGTGACACTTCCAGATATTTCTAAACAAGGTAATTTGCCTACTTGGGCTCCAGTAAACCCATATACTGAATTTGCACTAATTTTTAATGCCAATTGCCTTCCATCAAGAACAGATCTTTTAAATGGATCCTTTTCTTCTTTCAAATCTGTTTTAGCTTTCTTTCTAGCTGTTAAAAGTGATTCCAAAATTTCAGGCAACAATCCTTTTCTGATATGGGCTTTTACAAATGTGTTCTTAGATGGTGTTACTGTTATATCATCAGAGTTTACATTCAGTTCTTTTTGTGAATTTGGAGGTACTAATGTAGTGTAACATAAGTTGTGTGCCATCATGATACTAGGGTATAGTGAAGCAAAATCTAATGTTGATATGGGATCTGCATAATACCCTTTTTTGGGCTCAATAACAGTTGCACCTTCAAACTGATCATCTGAACCATGTCCATGATAAGCAGGCATTAAATATCCTGCATCCTTAGCTTTTCTCAGAAGTTGGCTTACAACTTTGATTTGCTGGCCTCGTGTCAGTAAGCATAACAATGGAACACCAGTTACTCTAGCCATTTCCATATAATTTATTATACACATCAATTTATTCAGAAGCTTTAGAGGTAAGTAGGCATCTTTCAAACAGTACATGGCTAATCTTCTTCTGGTTTGCTCACTTTCATTTTGTAAATCTGTTATAATGCTGTGATGAACATCTTCCTTTTGTTCTTGTAAAAAGTGGTAACTTACAGCATTGAGTGTATATGACCTCAATTTATAATCTCTTACCAGTACCAGAAGTAGATCAAATGGAACTCTGCCTTCAAAATTTATGCTTTTATTTTCACGGCGCCCCATTTGTTTTGATTGTAATATGGAATCCTTGATAACAGATCTAATGTTTTTGATTCTTCCTAAGAAATCAAAAGAGTCTACTTTGAGATGTTTTGCTCTATTTATTAAATAAGGCCAATCAAAATTACTGATGTTATATCCAGTTATTATATCTGGATCTAGTTCACGGAAAAAGTCTGACCATTTTGACAACATTTCTGATTCTGATTGAAAGCTGAGAACTTGTGATCCCACAATAGGAGCACAAGTATTTAAAGTGAACACATTTCTCAAGTACGGCTCGAGTTCCCCTTGTCTGATAACCATTGAAGCAATTTGTATTACAGGATCCTTATCAGGTTCGGGAAAGACTCCTTTTCTGCCTGCACATTCTATATCAAAACTTAAAATTCTGATTGGAGCAACCTTAGACCATTCTCCTTCTGGTGGGTGAGCAATAAAACTGTTCCAAGCGACATCTACTTCAATTTGACATCTTGATTCTGTACTTGTCTTATTATTACTTGATCGTATGGACCATTTTCCAGCTGGTAGTTCTATCCAGCTACATCCCACAACAGCAGTGTCAACCATAAATCGAATGTCAAAATCAATGTTAGTTTCATAAAAGCTGGGATCATTGAGGCCATATGATGTTGGTTGTCTTTCAATAAGCCTTTTTGCTGCAGCTATGAGCTTTGGTAAAGCAACTGAGACCCTTGCAAAAGTTATTTCATCATCCCCTTTGTAATACATGATTGACTTGGCTTTCACCAACCTAACCTCCAAGACAACCTCTCTAATATTGTCCTTATTAGAGCGAAGGTCTTCTAGAATCGCTTTATTCAGAGTTGTTTTTAAATTATTGCAGGAAGACTCAGAAAAAATTTGGGGTACTGTCACATAAAAGTAAGGTGTAAAACCATGAACATGACAACATACTGAGTTTTCATCCATTGTGACACCATACATTCGCATAATTGGTACTGGACCTAGCTGAGAACCAGGCATACCTTTCATTGGCTGTCCATTATAGTGATCAATGTCGAGTTGTTGGAAAACGAAGGAATTCTTTGAAGGATTTAGTTCAGGTGGATTTGGTCTAGACCATTTTACGTTAGTAGTTCGATTTTCAGGACCTTCGCCAACAAATTCTTCCGAGTCGAATTCAACATCCATTCCAGCCAATTGTTCTTCAAAACTGCATGGCATGTCATTTTCCTCGTCATCGTCATTCGATTTAAACCTCTTTGGAGGTGGACCTTTGTTTCTTTTGTCCATTATAAATAATGTGACAGAATTTTAATCGAAGAACGGTTTTGGCGCCAATTTTCTGTAACGATTAAATCACATTTTTATTATTATCTCTTATGTAGTATTCTCTATGTTAGCATAGAGGCACACGAAAAAGGAAGATTCCCTTACATTTCAAGTAAGTGTATAATTATAAATTGAATAGTATTGTGATAAATGTGCCCTATTTTAATTTGAGAAGACTTCCTTGCGTTCTAACGTTATTGTAAAATAAACCGAACTGACAGTAGTGACAGAATGACAGCTAACCAGTTTTACCAATAAAAAGGACAGAACATTTTTGAATATGGTAGTTCATTTCAAGCACAAGCTTATTTATCAAAATACGGAAGGTACTAACTTTAAAAAGTTTAATAGTGAATATATGGAAATATTTTTTTTAATATATAAATCTGATTGGAAATCTAGAAGTAATAAAAAAAGATGAAGACAAAAACCAAAAAACGCTAAATAGCGTATTGCGTTTCATGGGTTTAGCAATGATTTTAAATCCTACGTTTGTAAGGCAATATAAGTATATGATAAATACATAAATACGGTTTACGGTCTTAAAAAAACTGCCCGTGATTACACACAGCAGATTTTTTTTGTATGTAATAATTGTATTTATTACTAATTTATTAATCAAGCGGCTGCTAATGAAAGAATGATGAACCAAAATTGTCTCTACTTTTACCCTAGGATAATTATCCTAAAAACGTGGTCAAAGAGAGTTTTGCAATGTTAATATTAACAACGTATAAGTTACTTCGTTTTTCCTAAAAGCAGAGTATGATTTTTACTGTGATATTGCCATAACATATCTGACTGAACACTCTTTGTTTTCAATTCTTTGCTACATTGACTCTATAAGAGTTTTATATTCATGAGCTAATATTTCGTTCAATTGTTTCTAAGTCACACTTATGTCGATACGCAATAGGAAGACCTAGTACATCCTAGGCCAGGGGTCGGCAAACTGCGGCTCGCGAGCCGCATGCGGCTCTTGGGATGAATAGTATTGGCTCTCCAGTTCCATGCACATAAAATATTTTATTGTCAAGACCCCTAAAATGTATCCTAATATATAACTGTCTATTTCATATTCTGTATATATGCCAACTGTTTTATCTGCCAGTAAAAGTCGTATTGTAATTGGAACATAAAGACAAACAAAAAATTATTTAAACATATTTTCAGTGGCTCTTTACAATACGTGAAAAATTTCAAATTGCAACTTTTGGCTCTTCCATCTTGAAAGGTTGCCAACCCCTGGCCTAAGCTATTTTTTTAAGCTTCCTAGGAATAACTGAATAAGAAATTTCTAGGTTAAATTATCATAGCTATGAATATTGATAGAAGATTAGACACAAAACGTAATGTGTAATCCACTTCAGGTGGCACTCCTGTTTTACATGGAGTTAGTCGTAGTAGTAGTCTCTACAGATATTTCAGATGACGAAGAGTCCATTTACCTTTTGGTATTACGCAAGTTCTTTTGTCACTTGATTAAAAAATGTACTTATTTCGTTAATTTAAGATTTCCATTCAATTGTTTAAGTTTATTCCGTTCGGTACATTTAAGTGACAGAGGGACTTAGTTTAACCATATGATAAAACTATCATCTAATTCCTGCTACTAATGGCGCCACGTCTGTGTTAGATATAACTTACATTTTTCATAAAAGGATGACGAATTTTTGAAGTTCTAGGTCGCTGGCCGATGTTAGTCGGCGCCAGTTAGGCTGAGCGTGAATCATCGGCTGCACGCATACAATTTTTCACCAGAACTTTTCATAGGTACTAGAAAATATTTCTTAAAAGGTTCATGTAAGTCGAGGGTATTTTATTATAAAAGAAATTTCAAACCAACGTTCAGTTCGACGGATATGTCGAAGCTATGAGGGCTACTTTTTAGACGTGTAAAGGCTATGGTATGGAATGAAAAGTATTTTTGTGTAAATAGACCAAATGTTGCTATTTATATAATTTCATGTAAATAAAAAAATATATATTTCCTAATATTTTTAAACATTGAAAAAATCATACATATTTTTATATGACTTTTTATCCTTTCAAAGAACTTCTTTCCATAACCAAGTAGTGGCCTAAGACGGTCTTGTTTTAGAGCTACCTACAGAATACTTAATATAGTATATATTATATATAAGAGCTGCCATCGTATACTTTTGAAGAGCTACAATATCTAGGCCTAAAATATTGATGATAGCCAGTCCAACATAATGCACGGCAATTTCTTAATAAGCGTTTTATCACGTAATAACTTTGTTACTTGGGATGTGTACTGTTGTTACAAATTCGCAGTGTTGCGAATAGGCCTACATTGCTATTAAACGAGTGTAGGTGAACTTGACAACGTGGTAGTACCACCTTCAGCCAAATTCTTCCTTAAAGAAAAGGTTATTAAATTTGAGAAGTGCGGTTGCTGGCTACATGAACAACTTTTAGATAGGACTTTAATCCTGAAAGCGCTTGGATGCGTATGTCCACAGTTTGCAATGATCACTTCACATTAGGTGGCTTGCATGCTCGTTTGTTACTCTCTGAACTTTGTTACTCTGGTTCCTATGACAAATAGATAAAACGATATTATATTATATGACCATGGAGGCAAAGGATTGGCCTAGAGTTGCGGTTCAAAACATTGTGTGAGATCTTCATAGTCTCCAGGAACATTAATAATATATTGTCGTAATGTAAATACTTAACCACACATGTACCTGATATTTCAACGCTTTTTAGACTCAAAGTCCCACGTAAGGATTCCCTGTGTCGTTATTGCCATGGACACATATAAAGACAGGTATATTAACATCCTAAAGGTGGTAGGGCCGTTAGAGCTCGCCCGGGGTGGCACCACCACCACCCTCATAACCCGCCGTAAAGCAATATGTTCTTCATGAGGTGTGGTTGCCGGATACACATTATTGGAGGTGACCATCTTAGTCCTCAAGGGTTGGAACGCATCTGCGTCCATCCTTAAATAGAACTTTTGTTCTATTTGAGATTGGACGTGGTTGCCCATGGGCTGTAGTGACCACTTAACATCAGGTGGCCAGCATGCCCGTTTCTTACTCTTTCATAATAATAAAAAAAAATACCAACCCAGAACAGAAATCTTAATTTATCATTCAGAGTATCAGACTTGTATAACCCTTGTCCTACGCGTTTCGACACCTTGTGAATCTTATATAGCTTAGATTAAAATTACGGTGCCAAAATTTTTAGCATGATGGAATATAAAAGATGTATGTTTTTAGAATGATAGGTAATTTTTTTAAGGCAAACGAATGTTCCCATTTACCTCCAAAATGTACTTATGAAATTGTTAGTTATTTTTGGTATTTATGTGTTATTAATTTTAATGATTATGATAAAACTTTAATAATCAAAATACATACAATACAAATACAATACAAATATACTGAGAAATAATAAATTAAACTTTTGGCTTAAAGAAACTATCAACTCTATTCGCGATATGTGAATTCTCCTATGCCGGAAATCGAAAAAATTGTCGTATGTTTGAGGAATAGTGTCAAAACAATGTTCGACGTAACTTGAAACGATGTAAGCCGAGGAGTCCCTGTAGTTAATTTTGACTCAGGAAATAACAGTCTAGCTAGCTCATTCGCAGAACATGAGACACTTGTAAGCATTAGATAATTTAAGCGTCAGCCGTCTTAGCTGGCTGGAGATACAAGATTTTACAAAGTAACAAGTATAAATTTTTAATAATTCGACTTCAATGGCTGTTTCTTTTTTACATTAACTCCACTTGTTTATAAAAGTAAATTTAAATATTCAGGGCTTAGAAAAAAATATGAACGATCAATATTTCAATTAAGAAAGTTTGAATTTCGAAGACAAGTATTAATAAGTATACAATTGAGCTTTTTTTGTTATATAAGAATATATTCAGCAAATATTTCGATATTGGTTAAACATATTAGGGGCCTCCGTGAGGTCGAGGTTCCTAGGCTGGGGCCTTGTATGCCCTTATGGTAAAGTGGGTACGGCTCATTGTAGGATTAATGAACTATAAACTTTTTCCTCTATTAGACTTGGAGTCAATGACAGTTCGTCGTAAAAGTATGATTGTGGTCGACGTCGCACTCAATGAGTTTCTCTCAGATAAACCGATGAGTCTGCATGGTATTAATACACCAGACGTGACAAATAAGCAGCAGTTCATTAATGGTTATGCCTAACAACATTGTTACATTATGACGTCATGACTGGGCCCAGTAATGCGGTTTTGTTTTTTGTTTCGAGAAAAATAAAGTTATTTCTCAGTAAATTTAACAAACATATTAAGTTTGTTCCTCATTATCTACTATAGTTTGTTTACTTGTTGTATGAATACTAATGCGATCACAAGTAATCTACATCTACTTAATGCCTAAAACCTTGTTATACTTATATACTATTATAATCTTACATAAAATGTATACTCAAATACTCAATATTGCATATGGACAAAAATATAATCTGTTACTCGCCTAGTTCAATTATTTCATTCGAAGTTTATTAACATTATTTTATGTTTTTTTAATATTTTTGTGTCATTACGTTATGTGTACATTTATTATTGCAGTATTAGAGTACATAATGTTAAATTTAATTCTATAAACAAATCACTTGGTTTAAATGCATTTATCTGGTTTTATGTCCCGTAATTTTCGAAGCGAGCGACAGTGTTTAGTCATGGGAATTTGTTAAGTTTCACACATCAATTTCGCGCACCATTTAGTAACACACGTAGGAGAATTTCATGTAGCAAATCTTGAAGTATTAGTTTTTTATGTTCTAGAAAAATCTTCTGAACAAAATATGTAATCGATTTCGACGTGAAAAAAGAATTAAAGAAAAATATTTGTTAAATAAATAGTTCAGAAATCGACTGCAGTATAAATTTAATTTTTCAAAATTTTAGTCTCAAGATATAATTTGCAGCGTGTTGTGTCGCGTAGCCCGTGCTCGATTAGGGTAGCATAACTACATCTTTTCCCCGTGGATGTCGTATATTAAGATATGCCTTTATATCTAGAAGTTTAACAGCTGCCGAATCCTATATATGACCAACCTACAACGATAACTAGTGCGATGTCTGATAAAAACCCCTATGCATCTAATTGCGGTTCTTTGACCTGAATGCTGGTAAACTGCTAAGAGGATACAAGAGACTCCATATCCAGTAGTAGACTCCTTGGATTGATAGTTAGATGGACGGATGAAATAGATATTAAAAACTTAATTATGTCACATGTGTATGTACGTTCAAGTAGACTAAACTAAAATAATATTGAGAGCTTGCATTAGGTGTATGGAAACTCACTAGTTTAATGTATAGGTAACATTTGTTATTTTGAAAAATAAATTGATGTCTAATCATCATGATAGAACAACTAAATATTGTTATTCGAGTTAACCCATTTGTGGCTCGATAAATCTCTACCCCGTATGTTTTTAGCAATAAATACGAATAAGCCAGACAGGGCCAATTGCCTGGCGACGAAACATCCCCAATTAGTTGATTCGATTCAAAGTTTAGTAGCGGTTTATCAGTTACTAGCTGCATCGCTTCTTGCTAGTAGCTGTATATTTACCATATATAAATATGCGTGAGTAATAAATTCGGTTACATTAAATTCAATTAATTTGCAAGATTAGGTAAATAATAATATATTCTAATATTATTAACGTAGTTTTTGAATGTCGCAAGAGGTCCAAGATCAAACAGGGCTACATTCCTCTCCAATATCGTGCGTGTGAGTAGAACTTCTCCAACAAAAACAGAAGAATTGCTTTACGACGTATTCTGACGGCAGTCGTACCCGTCCGGTGGAACTATAGTTCTACCGCCTGACAATTCATCGTATTAGTTAAATTATCAAATTACATATTATTAGTATAGACATTTAACTAAAATAAATGAACACAAATATGAATTACAAACAATACATTGAAACTTACTTTTTTGTGTCTAATAATATAGTATCCGTTTTTTTTTCAACCAACAGGTAAAAACAATTTTCCAGCCTTGTTTTTTTTTGCATTTGGTGTCATAAAATTATATTATACAAACATATGTGTTACATAATCTAACCTACATTCTACATCTCTATGGAAATTTGTACTAGCCTCTACTAATGGCCAATTTAAATATATATTTGAACACACAAAAGGAGTTAAAGGACAGTCGAAATTACTTTTGTGTTGCGCTTCATCTCTAAGAAAGTAGCTTTGAAGCAAAAGCTTTGGGGAACTTTTAAAAGTTACCTTACAACAGGCAGATTCACAGACAAGCTTCAAACTGTCTTCAAACTTACATATCATCAATCTTTCTCGTCGGAATAAATGGGAAAATAATTTTGGCTATCGCCTTGTATTATATACTTTTATTATTCATTCAACTGTAATAGATTTCGTGGCGGTTATTCAGTTTTATGAATAAAAAAGTTAATATTTATGTCAGCTTTTACGAGAACATGCCATCCATTATTCATGTGTTCTTTTTACGTTAGACCATTCCAAAACGTATGCCAAAAACGTCCTGCTCTCGAGTCATTGCGATAAAGAAGTTCGCAAAGTGAATTGTTATTCTTAACGCGATGTAAGTATTTACATAAATCACTCATCTTCGCGACATTGGTTCTCGGTATTGATAATTGAATAAACTCATTCATTATTATGAAGTAGGTAGCCAATAAAACTGGCCGCACAAGCGCATCGATTGTGTCGTTTTACGAGTTCAAGCAGCTGCATTGCTGGCTATCTTTATTACTTGCATTGACCACAGATGTAAGATAAAAGTATTCATTGACCCGACCTTTCAGTAATGTCAATACAAGACGTCCTGTTGCTTGTTCCAACTAAACGAGCTTGTGAGTAGGTAAGTGAATTATAAATACAATCATAAAAATGTTATATGCTTTCGACCTGCTGCCGATAAAAATGGAAGTGTCTTTATTTTTTAATAAAAATAAAATATCAGTATTTATGAACAGCTCTGATATGTCAAGTATGGGAAAAGAAATAAAACAACTTTATTATGAAAGACATTCCACATCCATATGTATGTCACTATAGTACTATTTTATGTACAAATATTAAAATGGTTATAACGTCATGACTAGGTAAGTAGATATAGAAAATAATGATTTTTTAGGAATCAAACAACGCAGCGTTGTTGCGTTTTTAAACTTTACTCTAAGGTATTCTATAATATTATACTCGCAC
Source organism: Phocides pigmalion okeechobee (assembly GCA_018251015.1). Lineage (NCBI taxonomy): Eukaryota > Metazoa > Arthropoda > Insecta > Lepidoptera > Hesperiidae > Phocides > Phocides pigmalion. Next base: position 11,633 of record DWON01000001.1, read on the forward strand.
TAGAAATTCACATAAAACCCAGACCCAGAATGGTAGGCACTATAAGTAGATAATTTAATTGTCTTTCTTGCCAGGGAATGAACCCGATGCCTACTGCGTTTTAGACTTTTATGTTTATTTTGCGTATTCTTTATTTCAACACAGTCGTGCTTAATAACCCATTGGAACAGACAATTGTAGACAACAGTAATTGTTATTTTGTTACTATAAGATCGAAAAAATATTTTAGAAAGTTTTTTAAGTATTTGATTGCGATATTTTTTAAGAAATCGAAATTGTAAACGAATACTCAATTGTAATCAATCTTATGGTAAGATTCTGCCTTCTATATTTGTCCCCAAATCGGAATAGACTCTTTAAAAGTCGATGACAAATCTTCTCGAGATCTTAGATGTCGGCTAACGTGTAAGTGATCCAATAACCGCATCTTTTACATTTGTAGAAGTTGCTAGAAATTAAATAATGAAAAACAAACAGTAATTCATTGTCCTGGCTTGATGGTGACTGATCGGAAAGCAATGCGTTTGCTATCTTATCTGGGGAATGTGCCATCCCTTGGAGCTCTGGGTAGCCGCACCACTTAACGCGTCACTACAAAGGAAAATAAACTTTTGTTACTCAAAATCAATAATACTTATCTTCCACGTTCTGTATAAGTAACGGTAAAGGTGTATTCAAAGAAAATCGTTTTTTTAAAGACGTTAAGACCTTTTATCTTCTTTGAAAAATTAACTGTTTATCGTACATTTTGTAGTGTTTGAGTAAATATAAAAATACTTATTTTAAACGGTTTAAGTCACATGTGCATCAGTACAATTTAAACTAATAATTCGGTAGCTTAACCGTTGATCTTACGTTTTGGCTTTATACTCAAGTTGTGATAACTTCAAACAATTTACTTAACAAATTAACTAATAATATTACTTACTAGGTACTTAAAATAGAAAAATAATATCGTTGACAAGTCATCCCAGTGGGCCGTTATTAGACAAAAAAATGTTTCCAATAAATAAATTACTAATTGTCAGTAACAAAGGTCAATTCAATCGACCGTTATTCAATAAATATCTATTTATAATATTCGACCACACACTGCGAAAATTGACTCAATTGAGGTAAGTTTATAGCCGAGATGACCTATAAGTCTTATTAGGGTAGTTAGTGATAAAATAATGTTATTAATAACATTCGCGTGACCAACAACCACACATGCCGGGTTCATTGTACTTTTGGTGCAAATCAATGAATGTATTTTCTTACAAGTGCAGGCAACGATCGCATTTGAGTATAATATCTCATAAATTCATAGCAGTAAATTCAAAGCATAATAATTATTTGAAATTATTATAGGTACTAGAGAATCTCTATTGTGAATATATATATATACCTTCTTATTGATTTAAGAAGACAAGTAGCACACTAATGCAGTCCTCCTAATGTATGTAAATGCTGGACTGTAACTAACGTCAAATAAAATAAGTTTCTTTACACCCTTCTGACATAGATTACAGGTGCATTGTTACCACATAATTACAATAGAAAAAAATCTATGCTCGGTATTCTTGGAGATTAATTTCCACTACCTCTAGGTGTTATTTAGGTTCGACCTACGTATCAATTGCTTCGCTCCTAAATTCATCAGGGAACACCAAACCCAATTTGAACAGAAATCCCATTTGAAGTCTATCACGGGATCCATTTCATACCAGTGCAATATACTTCAAACAGAGTGGCTGTATCCGGTTGTTGTAAAGAAATAGGTGTGATTGTAGTGCAGAAGAATTGTATCGCATTTAAAAAGTTTCTGAAGAAAATACGCTTTATCGATATAATTGATAATATTGTTGTTTGCCAGAAAATAATCCAACCATATATATTTATTTATACATTGTTAAATAACGCTTTATTATTGATATCTGCATTGTACTTGTACTTAATAAATATCGGAAGTCCTAGTTTAGTCCTATTGTCTTGATGTGGTGGCAAAGGTTCCGATAAGCCTCGGAACCTTTTGATAACGTTTGTTCTTGTGTAATTTGCCGGATGTATTGCAAAACACTGCTACGATAAATGTAGATATCTTATAAACATGTTCGAAATTTATTGCTCTTTTAGTATTCTTGTTGTTATATTCTGGCATAAAGCGCGTGAAGTGTCATGTCTGGCCTGCTAATATAACTTTTGGGATTGCAACGCATCTGATTCTGTCTGATCTATCTTATTTAGTTGACATTCTTATAATTTTTACGAGTAATTTTACCGGTTAACAAATAAAAAGTGTATTGTATTTATCTTTTTTATTTTTTATAAAGGATTAAAATAAATGTAGAAGAGAGCTGTTATAGCTCGGTGTTATGAATTACTTATTAAATGTCCTTTAATGACTGGAAGGAAGACTCTTAAATTCAATTTAAGTGTTGTCAGATGACGATCTTCCTTCCGCCCAAGAGTGCAATGCATCACCGAGGACTCAATTTCTAGAAAATTGTCCGAGGAGCAGACCCCTTAAGGAATTACCGAAGTAAAGAGGGATACCTAAAGTCCACAGTAATTTGAAACGAAACCATCAGAGCCACGCTAAAAATAGCAGGATCTCTTTAAGTCAAGTCTCTTTACGTAGTTATTCTACTTACATTATAATTGTTTGAGTCGTGGATTGTATATCCATATATGAAACTATATACAAAACTAGCGAAACCCAGAAAATAAATTTAACTACATTGAGGCTTGAACTTTTTGTATCAGATTGTTATGGTAGCTTTTGAACCACGCCGGTCATCATAATGGTTATGATGATAATTATGATGAAAGATGCCCAAGACCTGCAAGGACCATATTTCAAGAGTTTGTTAAATAAAAAAAAATAAGAGGAAGGAGAAAATAGTGCACATCGCTACGTTCGTTATAAGTTGCATTTCATTAAAATAAAATATTTCAAAACATTGTACCACATAATAGCAAAATTGTATTATTTATATTGAAAGTTATTTTTTCGGAACTATTCTTGACAGTTAATAAAGAGCTCCCGCCGTGTAAGGAGTTGCGTTTTAAGGCTTAACCGAAATATGAAACTAAAATATATTAAATGTTAATTATTGTTTAAAATGTTTTGTTTAATGACATAATTCATTCTATTGTTTTACTATGACAACGTGCATGTCTATGTTTAAATTGTTTCTTATTGTTTTTCCAAACGTTTGTAATTAAGTGCAATATGAAAAACAATTTGCAATTAAGTATTGTTTTATTAAGTTTTCGCACGCTATAATAAAGTTTGACGTCCATTATTAACCAAAACGGATCTAGAGGAAGTATTTACATATGAATGGGGCTCCTTATCAAGTAATGAGTAGTGACAAAAAGTCGCCACGATATGCCGAATGAATAAACTTTGGCCTCCGTATCTTCTTTCGTATACAATGTAACTTAATTTAAGTAGTAATACCAGAAGTGTCAAGATGTCATTCGTATACACTTTTTATGTAATTCATTCATTCATCTACAGTAAGTAAATTAAATATTTAATGTTCATTAGTTAGTGTGTTAAGTTTAAATGAAATCAGACAATACTACAATGTTTATATTGTTTGAATTTTAAATTAATATAATTTTAGGCTCACGAGTAATGTTTAAGCAGTGAAATGTAATGGTTCCAGCTTCTTATATAGGGGTTTTAGGGTTTTAATCATGTAAGGGAAAATGTCGTAAGGAAACTTGCGTACCTGAGAGTTGTTCATAAAGGTTTGGAAGATTCATGAAGTCTAACTAATTCCACCTGCACTTGCACAACCTGGCGGATGATCGCTCGACCCTTCTTATTCTGAAACTAAAACTATCCCCAGTTGTGCGTCATTAATGGGATGATGGATGTACCTGAAATATGTATGTTGAATCTTTTGCATATCTATTAAAATTATGTATAATCGAGCACAACTTGAAGGAAGAAACAGATTTCGCCCTCGTTTCGCTGCATTAGAACTACATAGAATTCTACCAATCTTTTTAAATATTAGGTCAGATGCATAATAGTGTTACCAGTCACTGATTTTACTCATTTTGAACAAACTGTTTGTGAATATTACAATTAATGGCCATTCGTTTTTTTCACTTTTTTAATGTACTTTAAATGAAGAACTAAGCTTGAAAATTGGATATTACAGTGGGAAACAGATTAAATTTCTACACGATATGTAGCTTTGAAATATGTATTTTTTCGATAACGAATTCTGAATGGTCAATACCGAATTTTGAATTATGCGAATTTTGGCTTTTTGTCGTAGATTTGCTGACACAGATGTTCATACTGACTTAGGAGTGGGATAAAAAATCTTGACGCTATATTAAGTTCCTATATTCTAGGTTCAGCGGCTTTGACTGTACGTTGATATCTGTGTGTGTTCAACTACAGATTATAAAAAATAGCGTTGTCTTACAGTATTTGCCCTCATAACATTATTTAAATAATTACTTAAAGTACGCATTACTTAAAGAACTTATTTTGAAGATTATGAAACCAGTTGTATTTGTCAGTTGTGTTAACGAGTTAAAAATGATATAGAGTGACATTTTGATAATGCCACTAAATAACGACATACTTATTTTTAGGCACTATATCAGTTAATGTCCAGTTCGTAAGAGTGATACGTCAATACGCGATTAAAAGGCAGATAATGTTACTGTGAAGTGTGATGAAAGTGCGTGGGTTCGGTCGTGCGTCAATTTGCTTTGCTCAAACTGTCGTTATTGCTCTCCGCAAGTGTTTCACAATATGACACCATTTGCTCTACACTAATCCTGAAATAAACCTACGTATTACTATATATCCATTTGTTTTGATCGCCTATTTCTTGTTTGTCGCTTTTGCTTTTTTATGAAATTGAAGTAGAAAACAAGCATGTTCATATGGTGCTAAGTAGCCAATGAAATAATATATGTAACTAGCTCCATGTAAAACAGAGGTGCTACCTGAAGGAGATTGCTGTGGCGTTGTTACTCCTGATGACAATCATGGCCGCTCTCAATGTAATTGACCAACAATCACACTTCTTCATTCTTCCTTTTGCCTTATGCTAGAAATGAATGTGGCCGTAATGCCTCCCTGGTCGTACTATAATTCTACCACCTGCAAATTTTGGATTGGCAACTGCAGTTATTAAGTAATATTAAATATTCCGAATAATTTAAAGGTAACTTTAACCAGAATCTTAATTAATTATTCGAAACAATATACAAGTATATTTAATTAATACAAGAAAATATAATACAGCATATGAAATTATTTTAAACGTATAGGCAATCAAATTGTATTTTACGCTAGTCGTAATTCATACATATAAGCAACACTAACAATGGCTATATTAATCTCGTGCCAACTTTATTCACTTACTCGTATATTTTATCTCGCCTTTTATTTATCCAGCTTAATAATTTATTAAGCAATTTGGCTAACACATTTATCTCCCGTCTGTATATCCTAAGGGTTGAATTATGTGACCTACTTACTGAGAACTCATAAATATAAATGATATTAGACAAAATGTAGTGTTCAAAAAAATAATATGATAATGCTTAAAGCTAGTATGAATATCCCAAGTAATTGTAATGTATTGATTCTTTCTCCGATTATTAAAAGAGAGTATAACTAAAAGTCATAGTTCTGACGCTCCGGCGTTTTCCATCACCGGCACGGTTGCTATTTTGCGGTAATGGAGGTCTGGGTTTTATTGTTCTAAATGAAAACATATACGAGAAAACTTAACATTGAAAAAATATTAACTAAATTTATAACAAAAAAGCAAATCATTATTGACATTATATAATATAGTTCTCTTTCCCTGTTTCATTACCTTTATCAAAATGTATGTGTTTACCAAAATTTATTTAAATTAAGTTACATACATATCTATTTGAAGTTTTAAATACTAATAACATTTAATTTTAAAAGGAAGTACTTAATGGGACAAACCTGTCTACTCTACTTATAACCTCACGTCTACACTTTAATAATACTAAAACTCTTTTAACACATCCTGCACCATTGTTAGATCTGGTCGAGGTTACCCTCTGTATAGCTATCTACTCATCGAAACCGATTTAATGAGTCTAGGCAGGATTTAATGAGTCTAGGCAGGATTTAATGAGTCTAGGCAGGATTTAATGAGTCTGCTGTAAGTTGTCGAGGAGTTGGGTATTGTGCAGATTGTCCTGCTTGCGGCATAAGGAGAAATATGACTGTTTATTATAATGTCATCGAAGCTTTTATGTACATTTTTTTGTTTAATCAATCAAGTTGAATTATAATCAATATACATGATTAAAAGAAAATCCTTTATTATGTTAGATATCAACTGTTAATTTTCATAAGATAGATAGGAACATGCAATTAATAAAAACAAGCGCATTCAAATCTCTCTGTAAATCCGTTTACTCGATAAAATCTAGATCGGCTTCACACTTATATAGGTATAATCTATCCGTATATATCTTCTTGCGTTGGAAGGTTAAAGGTATAGAAACTGTTTAACGCTTTTTGGCTAATTGGATCAACCGAAGTGAATCAGTAAAGTAGAAAAATATAAAATGGTTCTCATTGTGAGTCAATGAGTGACATGTTTATCAAATGAAGTAAAGTGATCCTTAGCAATTGAAACGTATCAAGGCTTCCCCTCAATTATAGGCTGACTGACAGAGATCGTAAGGTTAATGGGGCCAATCAGCCCTTCAGTTCGGTGCGTTGATTACATGAATGGCATATTTGCTCACAATTTAATATTTCCGAGGCATATTTCAATTCATCTAACATAAAATTACTGTCCTCGTGTCGTGATTAATGTATTCATAGATGTCAGCTACTGTAAATGTATACTCGAGTAAACCAACGAATATTCAGTTCAAGGTATAAATATGGCTAACGATAATTAAAAGTTTGTTGTCGTTTGTAGTAAACTTGTGTAAATTTGCGAAACGCCGTTGAATGATTGTAAACCAATAGGAAAATTTGCAGTGAAGAATCTTGTTGGAGAATCGAAGAAGTACTTACCTTCTTCACTACAAATTTTTCATTTATGCACATCCAATATTTTCATCTAAAGGAAGTAGCTAACGAACACGCAGTTTATTTGTATTTAAGTAGCGAAGTCCGCTCATATATTTCTGAAATTGGCCACAAGTAACACCATTTTGAAAAGTATCACGTATTCAATCAGTCCTTTGTTGTATAGTCTGTATAGTGATTAGAAAAACGAATAATTGTCTTTTTCTTGCTTTACGAGGAAAAAGAAAAATACCGATTTAATATCATGCAAATTCCATAAAGGGTTCGTATTTATAATTTTGTTTTTTATATATTAGATTTCGAAACAAGTTTTTTCAAGATTAGAGAGAGAGGAAGTAGTTTTACCGATAATACCTAAGCAAACAGTAATATTGAAGGTACCAAATCGTCAAATATTATTCAAAAGAAATCATTAAAGGAACTTTAAAGGATAAGAGATGTGCCTGGACGACGGGATGAGTAGAAAGCGAATGCGGAGAGGAGGCATATCGAAATAATAGAGCGACATACGGTCATGTCATACGAGTTACGTATTACCTTATGATGTGCCAATAGATATTTTATAACAAAAATGGTATATGGACCACTATCGTGAATTATTTATGGTTTTATCAAATCATATCATATTGAAAATGCTAGCTACATAGAATGAGGTTAGCAATGGCAGATTTTTTAGGAAACGCTCCTACTTTCTATAAATTGTTTTATTTTATTCTTTTTATTAATGTATTGTCCTGTTTTCAGTTGCCACAAGCATATTTTTTATGTGTCATAAAAGTAGTAGGTATTGAATTTGTTATTTTTGTGGTTACCCACGTCGCGTCGGCGCGGTGCCAGTACTTTTATGTTCTAAATTGTAGATGTTACTTTAATATTTTGTTATTCTTGATAATACGTTTTTATTATGGGTTTTTCTTTGTGCATAAACAAACTTTAACATATTACACATTTTTAGGAACCTCGCTTAAGATAACACTTGGTTGCTTTAGTTTTTAATATATATTGTGTTGTCACTCTCAAGAAAAATAGGGTAGTTGCGCTAAAAATAAGGTAGTTTGAAAAAAAATGTTCTCATCGAATCGGACAACATCACCTGATCGCCCCATCTGCCTATTTCGTTTTACCTGAACTTCTTATAAAAAGGGACGGTAGTTTTAGCTCAAGACGCATTGTACTCGGATGCGTCGCGATACATGGACCGCTCTGTTTCAATAGACTGTCCTAGCGCTTTCTATCGTCATTTTGCGATGTAATTGCTATTGTGATTGTAACACTAGATTGCCGTAATAGTTTAATTGAATAAGTCGCTAACTATATATTTGGTTAAATCCATGCAGTATCGCTTTTGATGCCCGAAGCGCCCCCTATATTTGTATATGTGCTATGTTCTCCCTATATTCTTATAATTGCATAAAAGTCTAGACGTAAAACTTTAAAAACCGCGAGTACTCTTTTTTGGCATGAATTCAATGTAAATAGTACATATATAGTTCATTGAATGTATTTAATAGGGAATTAAGTGTTGTTAATCTTAAGATCATTTTTTAAGGAAGTAACGAAAGAACGTGCATGCTTGATGTTACTATCTCTCATGGGCATCAGTACCCAAAGTCATGCAGAACTACTCCTGAAGACTAAGGTTGCCTCATGTGTAAGCTAAAATCAGTTATAACATTTGGGTGTGGCGGTGCAAATTTCGCGGTCGAATCTTATAGCTTCTATCACCTTGTAAGTAATAACTTATTTTCAAATTTAAAAATCTCATATTAATTGACCGGTTTCAGTATTAGGATGCGACGGACCACGGAAGAAAAATGCTAGTGTGCGACACACAAACAAACTGGCACATAAAAATTATATAAAGGCTGCAAATTTATTACACTAGTCTTTTTGTGTTAAAGATTAAATACAACTGAAATGCACATCCGTTTGATGCTTTTATAACAAAAACGGACAATTCCCATAGAAGATGTAATGTTATCACGTTTTATTGTTCTTTGTGCAACAATGTCTTGCTGCCTGAAACCATTTATCTATTAGCAAAAAATATACAATGTACAGCGACAATCGTATTGGCATCTGAGATCCTTATGTTAAATTATAATGCCTAATTCTTTGATATAACACAATGATATCCTGTTATACAGGGCATTTTACATGGCAAGTTTAATGAACTTATAAAATTGTATAATGCCTATTGGTCGTAACACTTTTTATGTCACACTGAAGTGCACAGATCTCTACAGCTGAAGAAGGTTATGAGCATACTCTACCACCTTGCTCCAAAGCGGAGAGGTTGAGACATGGATTTGAAGCCAACCTGTTTTGAGGTGTTCAAACCGCTTGTAGGATCTCTTTTGACTGCCATGCACAGAAAAGATCTTTAAGAATAACAGGTAAATAATCATTACGCACTTATTATTTTAATACACGTTTATTTTTAAACTAAGACAAAGGGATATGTATGTAAGATATTATAATAACAATAATAAATATGTAACAAAACGGTGTCGCTTCATCGTCGACGCCGTTCTGCCGCTAAGCCTCCGTCATAAGAAAATACACATCGCATTAAATCAGAGGGACGCCTACGCTTCCACACACAATGAGACAAAGCTCTTGAAACGATGTCGGTAAAACTACACTTCAGCATAATGGCTTTGTGTCTATAAAGAGCAACGTTAGGCAGAATGGATTCGAGGGGAATCAATTTGTAACTGAACACCGGAAATAACAGCTAATGTTATCATCGATCCAAGTAAGAGGTACAAATACGAAATGGTAGTCATCGTAGCTATTTCTGTTCTAAATAATTTTATTTTAGTGCGTTATATACGATACGTAAAGTATGCAAATATTATTGTTTAGCCATTTACTTGAATCACAGTTTCTTTTAACAGTAAGATTTCTTTACTCCGGAAAAGTAGGATTTTTATTTGAAAACGCTATTTTTTATCCTCAATCGTCGGAAAAAATTTAAATAAAATGTTTGCTCCTTTCTTAAGAAACTTTTTCTTGTGATGTATGTAACAGGAACGGCAAGTACATGACAATCGGGGCTAAACGCTGACTAACTATAAATAAAAAAGGAACATGAAGTTACATTAAAGCATGTAGTGAAGTGTTGCCTGAAATTATGTTAAAGGACTTGGATCATGAACCTTAAGTGTACTTTTGAACGTTTCTATTAGTATGTAGACCTTACTACGATGATGATGTGGCTTTCGATTAGAAATCAGCACATACACTGCTATTATGACATTTTAATAGCTTTGGCAGTGGTGCTGGCATAGTCGAGTTAAATCGTTCTGTCCTCCTTTATTTATATAACATTGAAAATCAGTCGGAGCCAGTTAAAACACAGTTGAAGATAATGAAAATAATTGTGAACAATGTCATAACGAGGCTCTTATTAAAGATGCTGGCTATTAATTCGACATCAGATATTCAGTGGCTGCAGCCGTAATGTCTGCGAAGTATTTGCGGCGATGTGTAATTGGTGCATGTGGGCTGGGAGCAGAGGCGGCCGCCACGGGTGTCGCGAACTGACACGTCCCCGCCATCATCGTGAGCGCGTGAGCGCGTCCCGCCGCGTGTGACGAGAATACTATATTGTCCACGTAATGTAAACACTAACTGATTCGAAACATAATAAATAGTTGAATACAAAAAATGTAGCCTGCTTACCGGCTTACTTATTAGCGGGTTTTTCTGAAGAATATTGGCATCGCGTGGGGTTCGAGGTGTTAATGAATAAACTAATAATAATTGTCTTTATTCGATGTTTGAACACTTTGATTGTTTTTCATCATAAATTTAATTTGAAACTATGAAGTCAACACCAAGTAGTTTCGGTACTTTGATGGTATCATGGCTATCAATGGCAAAATTCTTTCATTTTTTGGATGCATGATTTTAGTTCTGGTTTATAAAGCAATTTAAAAATTGTATTGTGGAGTTCCACAATCTCTTATGACATAGTATATTTTCGTTTTAGCTAGTTAATGAGGAGAGAACAGTTTTTAGCAATGGATAATTAATGAGTTGGAATCATGAGGAAAATATGTTTCATTATTATTTTAATAATGACACCAAGTTAAGATGCGACATTCCAATGATATTCTTTTAATAGGATCTATTTGATTTGATAAATTGGCTTAGTCATAGCTATAAACATTTTCCATATATGACTTCGATGTGATTAATAACTATATCTTGTCTGTTTCTTGTAAATATAAATACCATTTTTGGAGATAAATACTTTGAGTAGCGCACGACCAGACAATAATTAACATAACTGTGCTCAGGCTTGTATTACGATATTCAGTCCTATTTTAAACTGTAAATGGAAATCTAAACTTTATAGTAAACACGTACAGAGAATCTGTACAAATTGTGTTTTCGATTCGAAGATTACGCGTATATAAATAAGTTTTTTTTTTTATTTTCAACCGATTAATTATAACGTCATGTAAGTTCTTCTGAGATACTTTAATAATGATACTCGAGCTTATACTGAAAAATTGATGATGATTTAAAAAAATAGGTAGGTAAACAAATTGATTATTGTTTTAAAAATCCGGTCCATTACTTTACAGATTCAAAGATTCAAAGATTTTTTTAATAATTATACACAATAATTTCGCTATTATTGTTACTCAAGTGGACATGTTATTTTGGACTGTGAACTAACAAATTGGGTCAGGTCCACGAATCGGCTCCCTATCTTTTGGTCTGCAATGGTGATAACCTCGATGTTAATTTGTTTAACCTGAATGTAAATTTCCACAACAAATAAACTAATTATGAATTCCTTTTCGACTCCTTGAAATACTAGGTTTACTTAAAAATTGAGATGTAATTATCTTTTGTATATAATGAGAATAAAATGTGGATATTTAGTATTTTATGACAAATTTATGACTGACAAAATCTTTTTGGGGTTATTGTGGGCATCATGATGACTGGAGATTATGCACGTGAGGCAACTAAGGTCAATAGTTAAGTGAATGCTAACAGTCATAATAAGTGCCGATAACAAAACAGATATAAGTGACTCAAAAGTACTGCGAACAAAGATGTGTACGAACAATTTAGTTGGGAGATAGACTTTTCCGGTTAAGGGGGCAACGGGTCAAGCTCTTATTTGTCGGATAAAAGACGCTAACGACGTATACTTTGCAGATGTGATTATCCTGAAGAGGAATCTAACGAGTTGTTTATGCAAAATTATATTGTCATTCTATGTTTTCCTGCGGCTTCGCCTATTTACATTTTTTATAACTTAGCCTGGCAACGCATAACAGGAAGCTTTATTTTTATAATATTCTTCATATCGCACTGTATCATTGACGGAGTGCAATCAATAAAAGTGGGAAAGCTTTCTGTAATTTCATTGAGACGGTGTTCAGTTAACATGTATGTATGTGTGGTTGTGGTTGTGTATGTGTGTGTGGTTATGTATGTGTGGTTATGTATGTGTGTGTACGTGTGTTTTACTTTTTGATCTGAAGGATAGAAGAAATTTTTAAACGATTTTATTAAAAAATATATGAATTGTATATTTTTATATTCTGAAAAGACACTAAATATAATTTCCGGTTTTTAAACATCTTATTTATATTAGTCAAATGAGATCAAAATAAGTCGACACGACAAGTCAAGTTAATATTATTGATCAACGTAATTTTTACCGAGCTTCCACTTGTATGTAAAATTTCAGTCAGTCATTATCACTTATTCGAGTAATTAAGAATTTCTTTCGATAATCTCAGTCCATATATTTATCAAACCGTTTAAGAATTTGTCTAGGAATATAATGTTCTGAATCTTTCTTTAGATAAATTCTATAACATCGTTTTGCATTTTCGCTAAAGTTATACAGGTATGCCCAATTTCATTTAAGTCTATAGACATCGTTCTAAGCCATAGATAGAAACCTATTTATATCACCAGAAGTTAACGTTACGTTATTACGAGCCTCGTATGAAATAATCTAGGTTTAATTCACAAAATTTCTTGACAAATGCCGTTGAATAGTTATGGTGTGTTCTATATCGTAAACACAAGTATCGTCAAATGGAAAGGTTCAACAAGTTTGGTTACTGCTTAATGCAGTGGAGCTAAGCCTGAATATATTTAATACAACATGTAAACATATTTGTTTTGTCTATTTTTTTTTTGAGGCTGGTGAAAACGCAGAATAATACAATAATTTATTATAACATATAGATACACATTATGGAGGCGACCATCTTAGTCCTCAAGAGTAGAAACGCATTCGCGTTCATCCTTAAATAGAACTTCTGTTCTATTTTGAGATTGGCCGTGGTTTTTCATGGGCTGCAGTGACCACTTACCTCGAGTCGGCCTGCATGCCCGTATCTTACTCTTTCGCTATTAAAAAAAACATACAATATCTTACAAATGTGTAACAATTCTTAATACATACATCTCGTCTGTTAGGTAAATTCCTGTAATGTGCAAGTGAAAATTAAGCAAGTACAATAAAATCATTTATAAAATACATTACATAATAATAAGTTTATTTTGCTTGCAGTATTTAGTAAGATTTGCTAAAAAAAACAATTCATTATGAGGTGAAGTCCTCGTGTAATAATTACAAGAAACTTATGTTGAATTGGAATCTACTGCTTCAAATTATACGAATATTATTTTATTATGCAGTGAAATAGGTATATAAATAGCAGACTAGCTGTCACGTCTGGAGGTCTGTGGATACCATAGCTGTGGCGGGCTTTTGTCGCTCATACTTACAATTTATTAGGCATTTTGTATGTAAGTCGCGCGCTATGTGGATACACCCACCATTTAGTAACCTTACCATGTATAGCTGTTTCATACTGCATACTTCTAAGCGATGGTACGAGTAGACAATAGAAAATTATAAGGATATTTTTATATTTACGATTGCGTTGAACGTAAAAAATATGTTTTAAGATACTAATAAATGTAAGCTACGATCATATTTTAAGTTGTAATATTTTAAAATTGTTTACTAATTTATGACTGTAAGTAGACATACACGTTATGTTCGGATTGGTGTATCAGTTTCTTAAAATCAATCCAATGTGAAGATTAACTCTATTATTACTGTCAACGTTATATGTTGCCCTAAAGCAATTCTTGTGTTTCCATGGTGAGGTGTGGTTACTGGCTTCTCTTTTCTCTTACAAATGCTATGACCATGTTAGTCCACAGGAGTGACAACGCATTTAAGTACGGCCTCTGATAGGACTTTTTTTCTGTTAGTAGTCAGTTTTAGATTGCTATAACCTGCAGCGATAACTTAAACAGGTGGCTTGCACACTCGTCTGCCACTTCCTAACAATTCACGGGCAATTTTTGTGCGACTATGGACGCCCTACTGTCACACCCATTTCGTCGTTATAACAGCCCTATTTAATTCTGTTATGTTTTGATTTGGAAGGTGTATTAATGAAGATGCATACATAGTTAGTAGAATATCAAAATAAGCGATTTTAAAATGCGATAACAAATTTATATACACACAATTTATCCTTTGTTCAGTGTACAGTCGCATTATAAAGCTTGTTAATTGATAGATACAGATCAAGAAATATCACTTTCCATGCAAAAAATACATTATTTAAATACAAGAGGCCAAACTAAATATTCTATAATAACTTAATTAAGATATCATTTTATGTTTATATAAATTTATACGTATCTATAGGTTAAAATATATTTTTTGATATCGAGTTTATTGGGGTTAACCACCTAAATCACCTCTCTATGTCGTTTTCACTTGTTGGATGTCAGATCAATGATTAATGGCTCCGACGATACAGTAACGAAACAAACATTCTAACTCAGCCACAGTAAAATACACTGTTCTACGTATAGGTATACCTAATGCTAGATTTCGGCCCGCGTGGCGCAGCGGTCACCATATCGATATAAAACATATAGGGTTCTGAGTTCGATTCCCAGACAGGCTAGTATCTAAATGATAAATTTAAATTTCTGTTGGGCGTGTGGGTCTGGGTCTTTATGCTTGTCTATTTGTGTATTAATAGCACTCACAGCAATTTTATTAAGAGACTTTTTCTGTACAAAAATATTTATTTATGCCTCTACTAGCTAGCTTGGTACTAGCTACCAACGACGTGACTTAGTCCGCGTAGTTTACGTAATGAAGTACTTGAACCTAGTATTATTTTGAAATGATGTATTCCCTTGTGAATTTAATGTAAAACTAAGTATCAAGTTTTATTCAAATTATTTCAGTAGAGAAGGAATTAAATTGTAAATGTATTGTGTAAACATTTATGATATTAGCAAAATAAAGTTATTTATATGTTAGACATGATTTTAAAGGAATAAAGTTGATGGAGCTGAAATAAGATTTAGGTATAGCGGCGGAAACGGTGTAGTCAGACCAGAAAGATTTGAATCGCCTGCAAAAGTATCTACTTAATACTTGTCTGATTATACAGATTTATATTAGAATATGATGTATTATATACTATATGTCGCATTATACATTTGTATATGAAAATAGCGAAACAATGTTGAATACAATTGTGTTTTGATTTATTGATTTGTCTCAATCATAATCTGATTGATAGATCCGATAGCAATTAGATGTTATTAAATAATTTATAAGTTGTTGTATGTCTAGAAATGTCGCCTTCAGTTATTGGTGCCTAGATGTGACACATCAAAGAATATTTAATTTAATAAATTCAGAATACTCATAATATGTCTTTCTTTCCATCTAGGGATAGTCTGATATTGCTACAATTCGATTAATGGAACAGAAAAAGTGAAAAAATATTCTTTGTAATATTAACAAAATTTTCGCCATCCTAAATCACCAAGCTTATTGCTATCGATCTACTATGTGTTCACGTATACGTACGACATGAGTCCGAAGTTACGTTATTAAAATGATAATCAATTGACTTCAAATTAATCAATATTTTATATAATCAACAATATTGTTAGCCCATGTGGAGGTAAAATAAATTTATTCGGATCTCTAGGGGTCCACTGTTTTCTCGGGCTTATTCTCAAGGTAGCAAAATATATTTTTATTAAAGATAAACTTTTGAGAAAGAGTTTGTTAGTGCGCAAGGTTAAGTTTTTCAAAATTTATGGACCAGCCTTAGCTCCTGCGAACCGTACTCTAAGTGAGTGGTCGATCGTATAAGGATGCGATTCCCCTTTAACTATATTTAAAAATTGGACTAGTCTTAAACGTAGGACATTTTATTTTTTACGTTTTGCACAATGCTTTTTGTAATGCTTGTTCTCTATCGGATAATCCGAGTCTTCTTTAAAAGCTCAACATGAAGAGTTCTTTAAATTTACTAAACAATACTTAAAGTTTTCCTATTATTATGTGTTGACTGAGAGAGTTATTTATTAATACTTTACTTGTGGCTATATGCTAGTGACCACAACATATAGCTACAGGCAAGAGGCATGGGTATGTAACGTCAGACACGATAATTTGGCTAATTTACAGGTCATAATATCTATAATATGGAAGCGTCTTAAAGGACGACTTTCGGCATTTAAGATGAGTGCGCCTATATGTTATATTCTAAGTTTGTGCTAGCAAATGTTTCTAAATTTTTAAAATGGGTTCGATTTATGGGCCTTATATCGAAGCCAGCTTGACGGCAGAAAATAACATTATTCTCAGAAATTATGTGTCTATAAATCTTTAAGAGGAGTTATTGAAGCGAAGAACCGAAGTTGTAAAGGTCAAAATAGGAGGTCACTGCTACTCATCTGATATATGTAAGCAAACATAAATAAGACAAGCCCTATCTGAAGTTAATCACAAATACATTGCTACAACTCATTGATAGTTAAGTTAGAACATAACACAAAAACCTTACTAACATCAAATCATTACTGTCCTAATGCTTATCTTTGAAAATGGGAGGGATTAAGCCTTAGTCCACCATGCTGGCAAAAGGTGGATTGATAATATTCAGGTACGCAGGTTCCTCACGATGTTTCCTTTACCTTTAAAGCATTGAAAATTAACTTTAAATTAATTTAAAGAATTCAAACCTTGAACTTCTTCTGTTGAGGTATTTTCTTAAAGACAATTAAATAATCATTTAAATCAAAAGTAGGATCGATATTAACGTTCAGCCACAAATAGGATGGTATGCAAATGTATCGTAACTATGTCCAAATGAGAACGTATGCGTCTGCGAATATTGATAATCTGTACGTCCTATTTAGAGTTAAGCTACTGGTTATAAGTTATCTGTGTTTCTGACGTATTAGCATAAATGTCCTTTATGTGAAGCCGACGGGTCTGGCGCCACGTCGCGCCGATCACATTAGATTGAACACGGGAAATTACATAGCTTGTTGAAATACTTGCGAATAAACAATTGCCACATAATTGTTCTCGTTTACCTACGCTACAAGCACTAAGAAGTGATTTTTATGGCAATATTGTTATTTGTTTACGTTATTAACGTAATTATGCGATAATTCCTTTAAATAAATTAAGTTGTCACAGACAACAATGCAATTAAAGATATTCTATTTTATTCTTACCAAAAAAAACAAAGTAATGAAATAATGATAGGAATGAGAATATAACAAAATGACAAATAATATTAAGAATTTCTACTTCTACAAACGCTAACGCTTACTTGATTAAATTTTTATGGCAGTTATCATATGAGATGTATGTTTTGATTGGTGAACATGAAAAACAAATACTGGCCACTAATGGAAAATCTATTTCGTTACACAAAGTGACATTATTATTGCTGCCTAAAACAAAGAAATATAGTGACATAATTCAACATATTTTTTTACTAAAAATAAAAGCAAATAACTATGTTAAGGTACTAAATGTTATTTATTTTAATAAGTACCTAAAGATCTGCTATTCTTTAAAGTGAAAAATCGCTGTAATTGTTTAGAATTCCGTAAATCCTAAAACCAATAAAGCTTAAAGTTACAGAAACAATTTAAAGTTGGCAGCCGCAGTTGCCAAATTGCACTGCTCTATTTGGCAAACAGTTAACTTTGTATTATGTTACCGATTGTAGCAGTCTCTTTGTAGAAACCTTTTCATTCATTGAAGTTACGTTTCACCCGAATAATATTTATAGATAAAAGTACGCAATTTTTTTTCCTTTTACCCGCACAAAGTTCCCGGCCAAGCTAGCACAGAATGATTAATTTATATATTTGTTTTGAGTCCACGTATTTGTGTATTTCTGTGACTCAATTTATTGTTTTTATTGCGAAAGAGTAAGAAATTCTCGCAATAATTTTCATATAACACGTAATTATTAACTTTGTAACATGTTTTATTCCGAAATTCTTAATAGCGTCACATTTTTTGAACTTTGTTGCTGGAAGACCAATAATTTTTTTCCATATTTTATTGCTAAGACGAATTGATTTAAGTAACTCAATAGCGTAATTGCATTTAGAAAATGATGCCCTGAGGAAGTTTCAAACCGATAGCGCGTTACTGTTTATTTTTTATTCTAGGTATTATGTCCGGACATATTTTTCCCATTCCACTCCACGTGCATTGGTAAAGGTACGGGTAAGTTTCTAGTTAGAGATAGTTTTTGTCGGATGTTTTAAAACCGGCCATAGTGTTTCTGACAAAGATTTAACGAGTGTGATTCAATAATAACAACTGGGGCCAACCGCTTGGAATTTCTTCTAGAGCATGGAACAGCTCATGGAATTTAGTCACTAGTGATCACCCAGCCAACTCTTATCCATACCTGCCATTTTAACTTTGATAAACTTTGTCGATCTACACAAGCCGCGAAGCTACACGCGCTTCGATCGGCGTTAGTATTATAGCCTATTATGGTGTCATTATCACTTTAATATAGTTAATGACGCCGATCGATAATGCCAGATAATGATCAGTGTCTTACAAGGCAGATAGTGTGAATTGCAAAACCGCAGTCCGCAACCTTTGTTCGTGGCTTGCACGCGCGGCTATTCTGGGGTCTCTAAGAAAACGTCCATTCATATGAGGAATTGTCTATGATGACTTGTCCGTTATTTTAGTATTAGTTGACTATTGGTTTTATCGACTGACGTATCAACAGATCGGCTTGTGGGTTTAAGCGTAATTGGATTATAAACATAATTGTCCTTATGCTCACATCATGCGCTGTTATCTATTCCGTCTTTGTGTATTGGTTACTAATGTAATTGCAGGAAGTTGTAACAAAGATATTGCTATCTAAGTGATCGCCTCCTTTAGCGAGTATTCTTTATATGTTTGAAGAGTAGCTTACGAGTGTGTATGCTACCTAATGTTAAATAGTTTGTTTGATTCAAAGAGACTTAGAACTGACGTCCTATTACAGATCGTACGTTTCTGTATACGATCTTCTAACAGCTGCTAATTCTAGGTATTATGAGAGTCGCATCATTTGAATTTGCAGATACTGAATTATTCACAAGACTTGCTTCACAGCGGATTATGAAGTTGGCAGTAGTAACTTTCTGTTTAATTATCTGTATAATCATTATTAGTTTTTGGTTTTATTATCTGCAGAAGTAATATTCATTTGATCTTAAAGTATTAATCTAAGTCAATAGCGTAGTTGTATGAAGCAAATAGTGCCTTAAGGGAGTCGGAATGCGACCACATATTATCTTAAAGGTATCTATATGAATGATCTATTTGCGATTTTAGATTATAACATCGACAGTATTGACTATCACGGTGTCATTATCATTTACACTATTATCACAATATAAGTTAACGCCGATATGATGCCAGATAATGATTGACTATAAGACATTGTTAAGATAACAAAACTACAGTCTGCAAACTTTGTGATGTAGCAAAGAGTTCGCACCAGGTATCAATCTGTAGGGGATGATAGGCACTGGCAATAAAATTATGGCAAATACAACTACGGTAAATTAAAAGGAAGGGTTTAACGGGCTATGTATGTGTGTATGTTTATCGGTTCTCCTTTAACTCAAAATCTACTTTATGAAATTTAATAAAAGATTTAAAGGTATTATCTTAATGATCTACGTTTCATAGATTATATTATAACACAAAAATATTAAATACGGCCAAGTAAATTAGTCTGCACTCTATAGAATACACGTCGTTGCTAAAACTTAATTTAAGGAATGATTCCCTGGAAATATCAATGGTATTCACAAATGTGGAAGTATCTTTGCACCATTTTCGTCGGTACACTTTTAGATTCTGACCATTTCTTTTTCATGCTACTTTGTCCCTAAGATATTAATAAACTGATAGGATATTATATAAACGCCTATTAACTAACTTTAATATTCGGTTAACTATTAGTATTATCGACTCACATATCTATAGGTATAGACTTGTTTGTGGGTTTAAGCGTAATTGGATTACAACCATAATCGTATACTCATACTATTATCATACCTTTTATCTATGCTGTCTTTATGTATTGGCCATTTTTTGTATTTGATTCGCATTCTATTACGACTAATGTTTTTAGGATTCCGTAACCAAATGGCTCACAGAGGAATACTATCGTTAAGTCCTTCTGTCCGTATGTCACAGCCAGTTTACTCGGAAACTTAACATCACTGTAAATCTTTAGAAGTAGTCCTCTATTCATGTACATTCTCTATATACAAGTAAGGTATTAAAAAAATCCAGATTACGTGTAAGTGAGATATAAATAAATAGGCTTCCAAATATTATGTTGTAGTTTCTTAATGACTTTCCTATTTAATTCTATATTTTAAAATTATAAACCTACAAATTGTTTTTCCCACCCTTTTCACTTTTAAGCTATGGAATTGCCAGTGCTACACATTTTTAGGAAAAAATAGCTATTTATTAAAGGAACCTAAACATTAGAATATCTTAAAACTAATTATTATAAAAGCCCAACCTAAATTAGCTAGAATAAGGTATTATGTCGTTATAGCGATATTTTTGATAATTTTATTCTGACTACGGAACTCTTTATTGTACGTGATCTGACGTACACTTTATAGCTGTATATGTTTGTTATTGTATTTATTATATTTTTACTTTTAGCTTTACTATTGATGTTTTAATGAATTATCTATTTGCACGTACGTACCTACAATAAATATGTGATTTACATATATTAGAGATCGTTTATTGTAAATAAATTTGTAATCCTGTATGGTCTTACATTATTTTATTAATAATTGTATTCTATTCTATTCTATTTTCCTCTTAGAAATGTCTTTAAAGGTACATAAAGGTCTAATATATTTAGCTCATAAAAACATGCAAAATAGTATAACGTCATCATAACTCGGTATTTGTTGATATAGTTGATTGCAGGATTGTTATTTTATTGCTCATAGCGTAACAAAGTGGTCTCTCAGTTTTTCGTATTTCTGTGTTATTTTTACCTACATAGGTTCGTACTTGTTGGAGCCAGTAACAACTTCCGTGTAAGAAGTTTTCCCACAAACCATGTTTTCTTATGAGTCATCTAATATAAATATTTGCCATTGTGATGTTAAAGATAAATGTTAAGTATTAAATGTGTCAGATGTTTAATTTTTGCACGAATTCTTGGCTTAGGAAACAAATACTGATGATGAATATAGCGCAGTGGGTACCATTACGTTCCGCTATGCACAATGTTCCGGGTTCGATCAAAGTCTATACACACACTTAAATGATCAGTTTGTGTTCTGCGTCTAAATATTTTTATTCTTGTCTTCGTATATCACTGTGTATCCATGGTATTCAAGGCACTTGGTATCCAATAATAATAAGTACCTGTTGTTCGACAACTCATTAAACTTTCATCATTTTTTATTTAGACGGTTGTAGCGTTGTTGAGTTGGACTGTTTTCGTTCAGATGTTTTTATACAGAGACAAAACATAAAAAATTCAAAGGAAACTTATAACCTCATTCTTGATAAAATGGGTTTATAATTTGACGAAAATACACAAATTTTAGCAAACACTTTTAGTTTTTGGGGCAAATGATAAGCATTAGAGAGAAGTAAGTAAGTAAGTGTAAGTTTCGATTAAATGAAGTAAAATATCAGTTTAGATAAAATTTGGGAAAATGATAAGTATTACACATCAGTTCAGATTAAATTTGGGAAAATAGTGAGTATTACACGTCTTTTTTGATTAAATTTGGGAAAATATTATCACATCCGTTTTGATTAAATTTGGGAAAATGATATCACGTCCGCTTTGATTAAATGGGAAACTTTGAACATAACCCTTGACTTATTTTGTACACATATTTTTGTCGGACTGGCGGAATGGAAACGGGTCTTCAAGTTAAGCAACACTAGGGTAAACGCTAATGGTAATTTTAATTTTTTTATAGGTAGCAGGTATGAAATTGATCTGTATCGTTAAATATGTCAAAACACAATTTGGAACGATAATTGTTTAAAAACATACAGGAGTCGGGATGGTTTGTAGATCATATTTAATTTATTTAATATTTTTGTGGTGGTGTAAGCTCCTATAAGAAGTAATAAGAAGCGCCCAACGTATAATGAAAGACTTAAGAGTGGCAGAAACACTAGTGGAGCATTAATACATTGTAGCGATTATATCTCAATTTGAATACATCTTTTCATTATTTTCTTCCTTTCATTAATAGAAATCTGGCAGAAACCTTTTTATGTCGCACTTCTAGGAATGTATGTTTCTTAATAAACTTATTAAGTGTTCTGGTTATATACAACCATATATTCTTTACGAAAGTATTTACTTATATATGTCAATGTTTATGAATTGTTTTACAACTTTACCGAATACATTAAAGGTTCAGTAAATGTCGTTGCATTTTATTTCCTGTTCTAATATTTATCACTGTAGAATGCGGAATATACAGCTCGCGCTATCACAATAATAAAGCAGTCCGCTTTTATCTACAAATGTAGGTACTTTACTTATTTACGAGTGTCAAAAGTGTGGCCGATAATGAAAATAGTGGTGTAGTGTGTGGTCGGTGGTCGGTGCATCGAGGGCGCTGCGGAGAAGCGAGTGGAGCTGGCTGGTCACGCTGGTGCAGGCGGCTGGTCGGAGTGGTCGGAATGGTGAGTGCGCGCGGGAGGCTGTTCGGAACTGGTCCGGCGCACGCGCGGGGCAGAGTCGCGCGGCGGCCGGCAGCGACCGGCGACGCGCCACCGACCACCGACACCACTCAGTGCACGCGTTGCCTCGCCGCCGCCAGCCTGCCTGGCTCTCAGGACCACGCTTATACGCCGGCGCTCCCCTCCTATACGAACGCTCGTATACAAAATCCCACAATTAAAAGAACGATAAAAATAAATGACTCCTCGAAAACTTTTCTCGCGTGCACGTTTCGTAATCGCGTACTCTGTTTACATTTTTAAAGGTGCTATTTTTCGCTTAAACTTAGGCTTATCGAACAGTGAAACGGGAGTGAATTTTTATATTTTAAATTGAATAAGTGAAAAGAAAACACGAGCTGATTTTTATTAAGGTAAGCCTTTATTTTTAACATTGAAATTATTTAAACTCGTTTTTGCCGCGGTCTCGGATTTAATGATCATTTCAATTTTATATTTTATCTGGCACCTGCTCATAGTTTTTATTAGAAAGTTACTTGCATATATGAACCAAACAAGTTGAAACTACTCGCACTCGTTGGTATTTTTTAACTATACATTCCTAGCTAAGTACATACATAGGTACATAGTAAACTTAAAGAAATAAAATTATATATAACACATTATTAGCAATTATTTAAAATTTATAGTAGATAGGAAGTTTATTTTAAAATCAGGTATTAAAAAATAACATATTTATTTTACTATATATTATAGAGACATTTTTAATATTTACCGAAAAACTGGAAATGATGTGTATTAATGACATTTATTCATGTATATAATTTTTATCTTACTGCGTTTAGACGTTAATGTATAAATGGTCCATACTAAGTCCTAAGTATTAAGTTATCTGGTTTATATCTGCCCATGGACTATCACTCTTGAGGCAGGTATCACAGCCATAAACCAGTTAACGATGTGGTAACTCTAATATTATATACATCCACTATGAGTAAGATATAATATAACCATTACCTATTTAATGAATACTTCTTAGAATGTAATTGTAAAAATTGGAACTACTATTCAATGTAAAAAATGTAAAATTGTTTACAATATAAAATTTGATATTACTCTTAAAATTTGATCAGAGTGTTTAAATAAATTAATATTTACATTTAAGTAATATAATACAAAAAGCTGCTTTCCCTACATTCAAAAATACCAAGAGAAGTTATCAAGAGTTTATGACTAAATATTGTCATAATTATCACCATATTTATATGAGATCATATTGGAATTATTACAATTGAAGAAATCATAGATCCGTGGCTGATCTTAAGGACCAACTTGAAAAGCAGAATATAGCCTTCATAATTATTGTACGGCCGTTAAATATTTTTCTTTTTGTTCTGAAACTGATCTGCTTCTATCACACGTACTTTATCTTAGAAGAATAGAAATCGAGTGTGTAAGGTCACCTGATGTTAAATGGTTGTTACATTCCATGGACATCCACATTCAACGTAAGAACTGAAGCCCTACCTGAGGTCATAAGATTGTCAACTTGTTTGTCATTGTAACCGGCATCTACGTCTCTTATTTTGTTGAAATTAGCAAAGTAGAGTGTTGGCCACCTGATGTCAAAAGGTTTTTGCAGCCCATCTGCTGCAGGACGGTCATCTACGTCCAGACTCAAGCAGGATTAAAGTATTGCCCGAAGGACAAAAGTTGCAAATTCAGAGATATGATCGCTGTAATGGAAACACAAGTACTGCTTTACGGCAGGTTATAAAGGCGACGGTGGTACTTCCCCGTTCGAAATTTAGTTCTACCTCTAGGCACGGCTTATTCAACCGAAACACAAAAGTTTATTTACGAGAGTGACGAAAAATATTTAGGTTTTGATCTTTTTGATTTTCACGCTAATATCGCCTCCCAATCGGACTGTGGTTTTACTGCCCAATAAACCTACATAAAAGTAAATTTTATTAGTCATTTGTAATTATTAATTATAAATTTTAGTGCTACTTATTAAAGATTAACAATTGTTAATTATAATCTTGATTTTTATGTAAAGTTTCTCATGTAAGTGAATAATTTTCTTGTAGAATATTTACAAGGACATTACATTTAAGAAATAATAATCTAGAAACACAATTTACACGATTTGAAATTCACAATTGCAATTCATATTCATCAAAAGCATTGTGTTTCGATTAATAATATTCTGTTATTGTATATGCCTATTCTATTCACGACGTATCAAACGGATCATTTCAATTGACAACATTATCGATATGGAAAAGGAAATTGAACGGAACAATGATACAATTCTCCAATGATTATTTATCTTCATAATGATTTCTGTAGATTTTACAGCGCATATATGTATTATTTTTGTTTTCAATTTGACATAACACATAAAACATATATGGAAATGTTGGGGTCCCTCTAAAATATTGACCTGATCTTAAAAATGTTGTATAAAAATCAAAACTAAATCTTACGATTAATGTAGGTTATATTTTATTATGTAGGTCATAAAATAGGTCATGGTTGATGGTTGATAGGTTGTATTTAATAAAGCGACAAACGGCGGACATACTACACGTACTCGTCACGGGAAAAAGTAAGATTTATGAATTAATCGTAAAACTATTATATACTCAACTTCTGTGTTTTTTAACATCGTAAAGTTTCAAGCATTTTATTATTTTTATCTCATGATAGCAAGCTACTATCAACTAAGTTGAAATTCATATTAATAGACGATCTGGACCAACCTTTGGTAATTAATATGCACTTTATAATATTTGTTTAGTTCATCAAATCAATTAATTTGGATTGCCCGGGCGGGTATTTCTTATATTCCTTTATCTTTATCTTAATTTCTAATACAAGTTCTAATACAATGTTATAATACAAGGGATATTTTATGTTATACCTATTAAGAAGTTATAACACCTGCACTAATGTACACAACATTAGTGCAGAAATGATTTTTTTGTGCAGTAGAACTGTGCCTTCATAAATAGTATGTTGTTATTCTAACCGTAATCTTTTCTATCTACGGCGTAAAAATGCATTATTTCTATTGAAAATTTATCATTATCTAATTAATAAAAGGAAATACAATCAAATAATTAATTTAAAAAAATATTAAATTATTTTTATCATGTTATGCGTAAAGTATGTACGATTTATTTTTAATAGTTTCCAATAAATATTACGTACTTTTATATATATGTAAATACTTTTGTATATATATAATATACTTTTAAAATAAAAGTAAAGATATACCGAGTAAATGTCGTACAGTAGTAAAAAAACTGAAATTTATATCTTTTTGATTACTTCATATTACAAATTTGTGACATGTGTGACAAAGCAAATGAAAACCTTCGGTAACGGGCGAAAGTAATAGTTACGTTACATTACATTAGTAATAATTGTGATATTAAATAAGTGGTTCACTTAATATTTTCTTTTATAATATGTTACATATTTAACGAATTCTTCTAGTATCTGAATAGTTATTATTGTATCAAAGCATCAAGATTTTTTTTTCACTAATTTTATGTTTCCCGCAATACACATGTAATTTATAGATTTATATGAAAATCTAAATTATATTGGTATCTTCTGTGCTAAAAAATCATTTACCCGTTGTTTGCAATTATAAATTACATAATTAATTCACTAGACGCATGGCGTTTAAATACCTATATAGTTCCTTTAACAATATTGATATTGCATTTCATAGAAATAGCTATTCAATAATTACATAGAATACAGGAAACTGTTTCGAAAATTGATTAATTGACCTTAAATGAAACCATCATTTACATCAGATGGTTTATTTTAGAATTCTGGACATAATAAATGATTGTATATAACATATAATTTTATACAGAATAATTATATAGAATGTAGTAACATCTTATCATTATAAAAGATAGTTGAATACACAGATTGTACACAGAAAAATGTTATGCACACAATACACAATACATAATATATGTATTTTTATCATGATGAAAAAACGTAAAATACACTTTGAGTGTCCGTCCTCTTAATACGCCTCTTAATAATTATTTGTGTTTCGGTTCAGGAGGCGCGGTTGCCGGCCACACTTTGAACGAGGCGACCATCTTAGTCCTCAGGAGTAGCAACCTATCTACCCGTTATATAACATAATGTATGAATTCCGCAATAATATCAGTTTAAAAATGTTCGAGCTCAGATAGGATTTTGGTTGTGTTTGAGGTTGTACGTGGATGTCTATGGGCTGCGACTACTTAACATCAGGTGGTTTGCCTGCTCTTTTGTTACTCTTCTCACAGAAAAAAGAAAAAAGAGTAAATGCGCTTATAAGAATGTAGACAGGCAGATTAATTGTAGATAATAGATAATTTAAAATATTCTTCTGTGATTTGATGGCAGCAGTATTGTCGCTACATCATTTTATACTTCAAAATAGCAGTGTAAATCTGCTGCATTCTGCTAGAAAAATATGGTATTGAAAAGATATTACCGTGAGGTATCCCAACTTAGCATATGGAAATCTTCTTCTTATGAGCAATAGTAAAAAATCCAATTCCATATCACTTACCATTTAAAGCTTCTGAAGTTCTTGTATATTAAAACTGTCTTGTTTTGCATTGTTTACCTTTTACTATTAAAAATAACTTATTATTGTCTTATCCTCGTTAAAAGAAGAAAGATTTATTTCACATTTTTTGTATCGCCACCTCATTTCATTGTCCCGAAATATCAATACGTTGTAGCTAAAAAACTAAAAAAAAAGTGTAGCTAAAGCTTAAAATAAGTCTGTTTTCAAAAGATAGTTGTAAGGTCATGGATGTTATAGGCTTGTCTGCTGCTTTCACTGCGTTTAAGTACAATCATATTAAATAGATAAATAGACGATATCTTATATAAAATATACAATCAAGTTATGGTGTAAACAACAGGTGGATAAAGTGTTCCAAGTTAAATATTATTTTCTTATCGGAAATGTTGCAAAACATAAATGTGACAGGTTGGCACCAGCCGCCAAGTTAGGCATGGACCGATTATTTATAAACCTATAATAGTTTTGTCAGTTAATTTAGATTGCATCTCTACGGCCGAAAGATTGAAATATTTGCATTAAACCGCTTCAAATATTTCAACGCGTAGATAATTTATTTGACGTCCTGTTTTGTGATCTTATAATGCAAACACGCAATGCACAATACTTGCATAATTCCCGTGATCTTAATAATGTAGTGGGTTTTGCAACTGATACTGTAAATATTTTCCTGATGGCTCAAAAAAGCTTCACACTAAATGTTATATCACTAAAATTAAAATACTACTTATTGTACAATAATAACCTAAACATTTTCTTAACTATTTAAGCGTTGACTAAAATACAAAATACAATTATTTGTGTTAATTGCCTAGCCACTTGATTTATAAATTAGCGACACTATCTACCAAGTTACAGATCGAGGGTTCAATTCCCGCCGGAACAAATATTTGTGTACGCGTCACGAGCGTTATATATTTCGGTATATAATTGTGACTGTGTGCGATTTATACCAAGATATTATTAAAATTTTTGAAGTTCCGACTTGATGAAAATGAATATTTCTTGAGAAAACACATGAACAAACTATTCTTACTAAGTCATTTTGACCCGTACTTAATCGGAGATCGAACTAGGAATCGTCTACGTGGCGTACTGGTATGGTGAATTTAATTACTGTACTACGCATGCCTTCGCAAGACATTACGAACTATCTGCATTAGTTCTTTCGAGTGATATACTGTTTAGATTGAGCTGTTCAGGATCATAACGATTTCTATTAACAGTAATGTGTGACGCTATATTACACATTTATGTGTTCTATGACGCTTATTACTTGAATATATTGGTCTATTCATAAACAATATGTATATTAAAAGCCAAGTCAAGTAAGAAGGTAGCGTGTTTTTAGCATAATTATAGAAAAGATAAAGAAAGTACGAGTTGCTTTTCATTTCAGTAAATAACACATTTTCAATCAAGTTTTTTAAATAGATATGATCAACTATTACTTCATATGTTTCGATAATTTCCCTCACCATAATCTTAAAAATCCACGCTTTGTTACTTGGTACTTCACATTTTTCATATCGTGATGTTTTCGAAATTTGATGTTGCTCAAATGAAGTATTTCTTACGAAATATCTACGTCATATTTTAATTATGCTAATACTACTGATTGCTATTTATTATAACTTAATCGGAGTTTTATCAGGGCTAATCTATATTATTTTCGGATTTTTTGTTCAAGTATCTGGTCATAAATTTTTCACATTCCTTGATTAGGCTTTCAAATTTCGCTTGAGGAAAAAGAATCCAAGAACAGAATTCCGACATCATTATTGTATTAATTAACAAGACTGTCGACGCATTAATTGTAATAGGGTAATATGAGAGTGCAGTCCAGACAATTGAGGTTCTTAAAAGGAAGATTAATAATGTTACAGTCATTGTTAATTTACTTTCATTTCACAGTTAAGTCGGGTCTGCTAACAGAATCGCTAGGAGCGGAATTCAAAGCCGTTAGCCAGCTGTTCGTACGCAAGCGGCGTCGATTCTGTACCTCAAGCTTTGCATATATATACTGCTCACATCATATACACGTTTAATTAGGCTTTAGACAGACATGCCATGCGGATAAAATAGCATTAGAGGCGACGGAATGAAATTTTCATAGAAAACTATAGTGTATAAAGTTTATTCACGTCGGTACATAGGGATTTAAAAAAGCTCAAGTGTGTTTGTAGAAACATTAAAAGTGGTCATACGATTTTACGATATATGAACAGGTAATATAGGATTTATACGAAAGAAGACTAAATTTATTGATAGTGTTTTCTTGTTTCTGATGTTTTAACACAGCCGAGTACTTTATAAGTGACATTACAAGAATAAATCGGGATGGTTAATTGGAACTTAAATTAAGCTGTTATATGTTCAATTCCTGCGGCTCATATTTCAGTTTCCATGTGCGTCTTTGTCTACAATCATTACAGAACATAAAAAGGGAATAAAATGTGTTTAAATCCATAGAAAACGTATTTCCTAATGTATTTGCTAACGTGAGTAAATAACACATTTATTAAACCTTGTAACTTGCTGGCGCGAACGTAACCACGCTAGGATTTCTGAGAATTATTATTAAAAGCATAATTTTATAGTGAACACTGTAATTTGTTTTTCTCTGAGAATTGTTATTATAATTCCTAGAAAAGTTTTTTATAGTGCTCCATATGGCGATAAGACAGGCGCCTCCCCGTGACGACACTGTATGTTTCATCGTTTTCAGCGAAAGATTATGACTCAGAGTGGACCTATCCTTACTCATAGCCCGTTTATTATTACCAGGAACTATCTGCTAGTAAGTATCTATTATTTCTTAGTGTCTATTCTCGGAACAATATTGGGATGTAACATATGTGTTTTTTATGAGTTAGAAGTAGCAAATGAGCATACCTTTGGTAACTCTGTAAAGAACAAAAGTTTAATCTCCAATGTACATATTATTAATGCGTTTCGAGTCCTAAGTAGTAAGTCAGTAACTATTTATAAGTAAGCCGGCAATCAGACCTTTTCACAAGAAATTGTGTGACGGTGGTGGTTCCCGATTCGTTCAATCACTTGAAATAATGAAAAACCTACAAATGTTTTTTTTTTCTTAGAAAATATTTATGCCTATCATTTATATATAATTGTTCTTACCTAAAAATATAATAAAATAAATTACTTCTCTAACGGCGACCCTGCACAAACTTTGTTTAATTTTGCAATGCTATTTAAAAATATTTTAAACATTAGCCTTTAAACTTTTATCTCCCTGGTAATTAGTTTTTATAAGTATTATAAATATTATTGTATAAGGAGGTTGAGTAACGAGACTATTTGGGCTAAACTCTAATCGTTAGATAAAAAAACAGATTAAAATATAAAGAATCTATATAAGTATGTAAATACACTAAAGAATAGGATGACTGAAGAAAATATTTTTTTAAATTAAAACCTTGAGATTGGATATATTATAATATCGATTTTGACGCGATTAAAGATTAAAGAGTCAAATAAATATCTATCTTCTAATTAAAATCACATATGTAGAAAAGAATAACAGTCGGTCCCGGTCACTCCTTGGACAGTAATTATGAGTAGGTATCCACTTATTGTCTAGCTTACCGTTACCTCAGGATGACCTCATGAGAGGTAAATGCTTAAGTGGTTACTAAATAAGATTGCTCTAATGAGGGGAAAAGAAAAATAATTATTATCTTTCTGTATTATCGCTGTTAGGTACGTAGGTAATGTTCCGTAAAAAGTGTTTGTAATTTATTTAAATATTCATTAATTAAGGTACCTAATGGTTAAACTCTTTTTTATTTGTTTAATTATATACTTGTGTTTGTTCAAACATGAATTTTGGTTCAAAAAATATTTTTTTCAGGAAGGGAGTTAATAAATGTGGTGATTTAAATCAACATCAAAAATATATGTCCAATACAGAAAATAATGTTTTCGTATTCCATTCCGAAAGGTAAATATGGTATATTATATGTAATAATAAATATATTTTGTTTATTAGAATTTCCTCAAACATTTTTAGTTTTTCAATTTCTTATTCGTTATTTTAAAGGTAAAATGTTTATTTAACAAAATAATGTAATTCCAATTTATATATACAATGCACGTTAGTGGCTAATTAACCAGTAAATACATAGATAAGTACAATGGTATAGTTGCATTTTACATAAGTCCTTTCCTTACAAAGACACGAAGAGGCTGGCTAATTAAACTTATCCTACCTGGCCTCGCTTGAACCGTGTGTTCCCGTCCTCCACAGCCATTTATGCCCGTGAAGATATATTTACGACCTTTTCCCTTCCCAAGTCTCGGAATCGTAGTAAAACTTGCATTTTATAGATAACTGAGCTACACAAATGCGCTTTTTAATTGCTATTCATTACGTTTTAAATTAATAAAGAAGACATAGAAACTGTTATTTTTTGTGACGGAAGAAGCAAGTCATGCACTTCGTTTGTTCGTTTTGTCATTGCAAGATATGGACACCTGTCACTGAAGCGATGAGGTTCTATATAATGTTGGCCATAAGTACTTTGAAATACACATTTCATTCAAGTGTCGATATGTGCTTTTCTTTTACACCAGAACATAACAGTGTTAAATATCGCTGCTAGCCTAGCAGCTAGGTAAGAGTGTTATCACTATACTCAAATCATAAAAAGATCTTTCACTTTTTAGTGTGCCTATTAATTGGTACGGTAGATCTATCGAGTTACACTGAGGAAGCACGACCGTAATACCTACTTCTTTCGTGAAGCAATTTAAAGGTAGCTTAAAAGAAGTTTTCCGATTATTTAGAATTATTAAGCGTACCTACTCGTATAACAAATGTGAGCGCCGATTTCCAAATTATCTATTAAACCAACATTTCACTAAAAATATTGCGTGCAAAGTCCCTTTAGTCGTGAACCAAATTTCAATAAAATCACGTTATTTATTAATTAGAGTTATAAAAAGCCGGACTAAATATTGTTTCTATAGTCACAATGTATTTTTGTCGCTACAAATATCCTCTTATCAGACAACGCGTCATCAAAATGCCCTCACTGTGACGTAAAACTCATATCGATTTTATCTTCTTGGGTAATAATTTGAAGAATTCGGCATTTATCAGATTCTCGGATATAAAATGATGATATGATTGGTTTCTGCAATATTTGAATTGCCACTTCATTATTACATACCAATATTGTTACTCAGAAACATGGCTATTGTACGTATATAAATAGGTGTATTGTGTGATGTAATTCGTTAGATAGTGCCCTTTCATTGAGGATAACGACCAACATTTTTTTATACATTCTTGCAGTTGTTTGTCGTAATATAAATAAAATTTACTTGATTACATTTCTGAACAAGAATTGTTCGCAACTTTGTCCATCTATGATGTATATATGTATGTATGTATGTGTGTATCAGCGAAACTGAATCTAACATTATTTTAAAACGATGATAAGTTACGAGTTTATTAATAAGATTCCCTTTTTTTGATATGCAATAAGAGTAATTAATAACTTTTGAATTTTGAATTTATATACAAGCATAACTCACACAAGACCGCCCGATCCTAAACCAGACAATATGTGATATTTCACAATAGCATTGCTTCGTCAAACCTGGAACTGGTTCAGCTGTTTGCGCGTAAAATTCTTTTGATAGACATATTTTATTATCAGATTAGATTATATTTAGTATCTCAGGACAAGAATGTATTTAAATCCTATAAACCTATAAACAAAGCTAGATCCAATTTCATTTGATTCTGATAAGAATAATATTATTAGAGAATGAAATTTGTATAAATACAAATTTATTTATGCCTTAAGGCTTTATGATCAATGTAATGGAAAACAATGAATGAAAACTTGCATGTCATGTCATTTACGTATATAAATAAATAATAGCTATATGTTTGTTCATTTTTTATAGGAAAAGAGATAGTGAGCAAGGATGTGTCCTACTTGAAGTTAAGTAGCCGTTGATGCATATAACCTCAAATATTGTAGAAATTCTAAGGTCGAAAATGGTTCAAAGTGGTAGAGCTGTTAGAGCTCGCCCGGGGCGGCGCCATCGCCACCCTCATAAGCAACATGTTCTTCATGTATTGTGTTTCGGTTGAGGAGGTGTGGTTTCCGGATACACATTATTGGAGGCGACCATCTTAGTCCTCAAGAGTAGGAACCCATCCATGTCCACCCTTAAATAGAACTTCTGTTCTATTTAAGATTGGATGTGGTTGTCCTTGAGCTGCAGTGACTACTTAACATTAAGTGGCCTGCATGCCCGTTTCTTACTCTTTCTATATAAAAAAGTAGATGCTTCTACCAAGGACTGAGTTGGTCGTCATGAGTAAGTGCAGTCCGCGACTGCACTTCTGCGATCGAGATATAAGAATTGCTTCAGGTCGGATTACGAGAGTAACAGTGGTACCTTCTTGGTCCAACTTTACTCCTTGTACCGTTCAATGTGATTTCATATTAACTACTTGACCCATAAGGTACCAGCTTGGATAGTGTTTCGTAAGTCAGCTAGAAGATTCTTCTCCAATGTTGTAAGTTGGGCTGGAAACTGTTCTCTTGTTTAGATATATAATTAGTGAAATTAAGAAGAATCATAATATAACCAATTAATAAAAATACAATGTAAAATATATATTCATCTAAATGTTTTAATTCAATCCACATGGGCACGGACTCCCTTTAGATTGTTTACGTTAGGTTTTTATTATAATTAGTTTTAAGATTTTCATCAATAGTAAATATAAGTAAATTATCCACCTTAAGTACTTAATGAAGACGGGCATTGTATTTAAAGTTAGGAATACCTATAATATGTAATTTTATTGTGCTGAATTGTAATTCATTCATAATTATACCTAAATACATCTAATCATTTATGTAATTGATATTTAACATGGCCTTTCGTGTTGTTTAATATTTAGCGACGTACGTCATTCGTGTACTACCTTAATTATGATAACAAAAAAAAAAACAATTTGACTGCATGAAACTTTAACTAAAAAACTTAACTTTTTACTTTCAATCACATTCAAATACAAGTGTTATATGTAAACTAGGATTCCTTGTTATTATATTGTTATACTAATAAACATGTCTTTATTTTTTCCATTCTCCTTTTTGATTTGTAGACATCAATTTAAATGATGTTATCCACAATTATAGGACTACACTATAATTATGTGTGTTCGCGGACGACAAGATCATGCAAATACACATAAAAACAAAAACTCAGAACGGAAATCTAATAGATTTAAACTATACAAACATATCCTGCCTGGTCGGGGATTAAACCTGGAATCCTTTGCCTGGAAGAGTGGTATGGTGACTACTGCTCTATTGGGGTCGTAAAGTAATTAAAGTCAGTTTTTATTCTCACTATCCCAAGATATGTTAAATGCATTAACAAGATAACAAATATAAGAAACTTCTCACGAGTCAACGGCAGTTTATTGATGTTCAAAAAGAATACTATAAAGAATCTAGATTGAGTAAAAAAAAATGACTTTGAACAACTCATATGTTAAAATCAACTTTTCCGCAGAACCTACAAAAGAATTAAACTTAATTACAATCGAAAAACCCTTTTTTGTAGTCGATTAAACACATTATAATTTTTCTACATTTGTAGAAATAAAGCATTTGTGAGTAAGGAGGTCGATTCTTCTTACTGAAGTCATTCAGTTATTTAATTATATCGTGAATGAATAGCGACATGACCTCTTTATCTATAAAGCCACAGTACTCTGGAGTTACCAAACCGTAATAAGTAGTGAATTAAATAAAAATGTACCAAGTGTATTACATGTTGTATCTTATCGTCATGTTATTATTAAAATATTTTACAGAACATTTTACCTGATAAATTTAAGTTTTAAGTAATTATTGTAGGAGAAATGAAAAAGATTTGCATATATCAAAATCAAAACTAATATCATTGAGGAATTAATACATTTTACTATGCACCGGGTAATTAACACTACCTATAAATATTATCTGCTCTAGTTTGAAAGAAGTGGTTAGGTTAGGTTAGTTTACGTATTTGGCCTTTTTAGCTTAGTCTTTAAGGGCGGCATTGCTCAAAAATATATTTGTTATATCAGTCATAATAATTATTTACGCGTTTGTTCCAACTAAATATATATAATAAAATTTGGCCCTTAAATGTAGAAGAATAGCAGTAGCCCAGTGATACGACGAACTTGGAATTATTGATAATAAAATGCAGCTCTTGCGGGACTATTAAATAGTATGTAATAAATAGGTGGTTGATTCATTATGGCCAAATACGTATATGAGTTTACGGACGTTATTGTAATTTTGATTAACTATTTGTAAATCAAAATTACTTGAAATTATTTTTACTTAGTTAAAAAAACATTCTTTTTAAGTTTTATTGTGACCCTAGCTTAATATATAAATTGAATATGAAAAAATAAAATAAAAATGATATTCGAACAATATTTGTTCCGGATTATTTACTATTAATTTTGTTTACTAATTTATATTCTCAGGTTTAATTTATCTATCCACGCGTACTACCCTTAATTATAATATAATTAAAAAGTGATATTAACAAATATTTTTACAATGCTAGGATTAGGAGGCGGCGGTGAGTTAAAACTAATCAGGTATTGTAGGGAAAGTTCATAATTGTTCACATTAATTATTACCAAAAGTATGATTCAGTAATGTTCCTAAAAAGGACAATAAAAGCTTTTTGTTAGATTTTTTATGAGATCACTAAATTTGCTCTAACAGTTTTGAGTATCAATTTGAATTCCTCATAATCATTACGCCATCTTTCATTGAAACATGTAATTAACTATAGCATAAAATAGTAAGTATCATTGAAAATCGTAAAGTTAATAGTTACCTAATTGTTTATTATACCTTCTGCTCAGATTTTATTACCGCATAATATTTCCTTTACGCCATGTTTCTTATATACGTCTTGTTTCTTAGTTATTTCTTCATATATATACATATAGTACGTAGACGGTAAGTAAGCCCTTTCTACATTTATAGCTCTATAGTTAGATTCTCTATGTCGTAGTCACCACGGATGTATAAAAGACGAGTAGACAAAGACTTTAACATATACATTTTTACATATTTTTTTTGGTTGTCCACGAGGTTTTCCCGTGATAGTTCCTACGTAAGTTTCCCTGTATCCGGTATGGTCATGAAATTCCATAGACTCTGTCTGTTAACAGATACATACTTCATGTATATTTAATATAACCAAATTCTGTTTTGCAGATACGATATCATAGCTCGTATATGACTATTGCATAAAAGTTTTGAAACATTTATAGTAGGCATCTTTAAATTGAAGGCATTTTATAAACAAGTCACACAAAGCGATCAGGTCTTCGTTTAAAGATCCACTGGTTAGGAATCCATTATTTCGTGTGTTTGTCAATGGAGTTTCGTCCTTAAACCCTGGTGGTGTGTATCAATGTTGAACAGTGGTGAATGTAAACTGTTGGTTTTGGCCTGTTGGCGACAATCTGGCTGCGTGGGCACTATCGGGCCGGCGAGGTCGCGCCGCTCACCCCACTATCGCGGCCACGCTCCGTGCGCCTCATTAACTCGTCTATTAATAATTCATCTCGTATCTCACCCTATTGTTCTGCGAAATCGACCACTCGACTATACACCATTAATATATTCCACGCAAGGATATTTAATAAGTACTTTAAAAATGAAACACAATGGAACTTAGTATTTTAAAGTTAAAAAGAACAGACAAACTTTCTTAATACAGATGTAAACAAATCCACAAATGTGATAGATACTCTGAAACATTGCAAACTTAATCAGAAACGGGCGGTTCTTATTCAAGGTTTGAACTGGCCATAGTTTTAACAATAAGGATATGACTTCGGAGAGAAAGAAATAGGGGACAAATAGCATTTTGAGTTTGAAAATAGATAAGGCCAACCTAGCCAAAAATCCAGA
The DNA here is from genome assembly GCA_018251015.1 of Phocides pigmalion okeechobee. NCBI lineage: Eukaryota > Metazoa > Arthropoda > Insecta > Lepidoptera > Hesperiidae > Phocides > Phocides pigmalion. The sequence goes on from DWON01000001.1 coordinate 49,369, forward strand.
GACTTTGCCAGAAGTGTACACTACATTTCTGGCTAAAGCTAACTAATGAATAACTAACAAATAATAACTGAAGTACAATGAAATAATATATATTGTTAAATTAATGTACAATTTATTAAATGACGAAATCTGAAACAGAAAAATGTTATAAATTGTGAGTAATAAAAATAATGTAACAAAAATATGGCACACAAAACAACCTATAATACTTTTGAATGACACTTACGAGTTTGTTCAAAGCCTGCACATGTATAAAATTGCGTCGGGACAATGACCCGCTGATCAAGATACGTGCCTTCTACTCGATAATACGTCTTTGTGTTTTATAAGGTAAAAGACGATATGTCATACGCAATAGGTTCTACTCGACAATCTGTTATTGTATGAACGTGACGTCTGCCGATCATATTGTGTAAGGTTGCTATTATATTGGTTAATGAAGTATATGTTAGTATAGGTACGACTGTCTAGTACGCAGCTAAATAGAAAAAACCGAACCCTTTTTTTCGTCATAACGTCTGCGTGTGAATATCAAGTCGTCTACATATATATTTTTTGCTTTTATTCACTAAAGCAATAGATATACATATATGATAATCTTATTTCGACTAAATTGGCATAGGTGTCGATAAACAATTGCTATCGCAATATGTTTTATCAAATTATTTTCACTTCAATATGCGGTTTTATTAAAGATTGTTGTGGTCATCGACTCACATATAAGGCAACTATATGTTTAATTATTCCAACCTAATTAACATCCAAAAGTAATAAAGTTCCAATTCAGTTGGACTCCTGTTCTCTATGGATTAGCTTACAGACTTCCATGAGCGGCAGTGGGTGCTTACTATCAGGTAGATTGCATGCTCGTTTGTTACTACCAATTCTTTAAATTAAAGTACAAAAAAAATCAAGGCAAACAAAAAAAGCTCATTTGGTCGGCTGAAAGTATAAAGGTATTTTTATACGTTATACAATTCAATTGATTGTACTGTGACGAATGTATTTCGGAGCACAATCAAGCACAAGCATGAAGATGATTCCTTACTTTTCAAACACGTTACGCAATATTTATTATAACTTTATGTACCCATTTTATGGCCTTTCGTATTGTAATATTCAGTATGAGATATACCTACTTATATACAATTTCTTTACAACGTTGTACTTAAGTACTTACGTGAAGATACATTTTTATAGGGCCTTGTACTTTGTTTACAGCTCCAACAATACTATATCTCATTCTACTGTTGCTGTGCTTGTTAAATGATAAGGATTGGGTTACAGACCACTAGACTATTCAATTGAGAATTGGTAGACTTCACACCGCACCTTTAAGGTACTGACCTTTGAGATTTGCGCTGTTCAGCGAAGCGATTAAAAGTGCGTAGTAAAATTAACTTACGCGATAATATTAGTTCAAAATCATAAAGGGAAGCGATAATTTGTAATTCGCATATAACGTAAAAAGTCAGAGATTCGAACCCGGATTGAGAGGCCGGCCCTATTTCTATATAGAGCAGATAAGTTAAACAGCGCGAAGTATAATTAATTACTATATAAATGTATTCATTAGAGCTACAACATTATGCAATTTACGGATGTGATTAGAAACATTGCTGTCATGGAAAAATTGTACTGTATCTACTCTTATCAGTATTATACTTAATAGTCATATACCTAACTAGATCATATTGACACTAAAATGGCACACTGAGAAACTATTTATAGAATCAGTGGAAATATTTAGATATTTTTAAGAATTTAGAGCCGTATAACTTATCTTAAATTTTTTGTTTCTGTTGCCATAAGTCATTTAGTACGACGTTACTTTCTGAAATTTGGTATTCTGTATGTGACTTATTACATAAAATTGTTCAAATTATATTCTGAATATAATTACTATTGGATACCCAAGAAATGCATACATTTTTCACTTCAGATTAAAAAGAAAAAAGATCTATTGCACTAAAAATATTATATTAATTTATATTTTAAAAAGTTCAAGCCCGGAGTAACGGCACCAAAAATACGTTCCGTTTTTAAAGAAATCGAATAATGTTGTTTGGTTTCATAGTATTCGAAGACACGAATAATGTACATTTTATTGGCAAAAATTATACTATTCTCTAAATAAAAATGAATTCAGTATCAGTATGCAAATCAGTTCGTATTTTTGTAATATTTACAATTTTATTGCGCCGAATGTAAAAGGATAGACGTCGATTTGTATACGCAGTGTTATCAAATACCAAATTATAAATCATTTTGAAATAAGTATTTATATGTCAAAATTTTTCGCGATCTAACAATCAAAGAGACATTCACTCATTCTTAGAATCACGTTATGTTATGTGATCAGAAGACAAGGAAATTTTTGAGGATAAGGTTAAGTAAACCTTTTTCTTTTTATAAAATTTTAATACGTAGTAAATTATTATGAAATCTATATAATGGTAGGTTCTATCATTGATATTAGTGAATATCTGCAAATACTCAAATTAAAAGTCATTATTTAAATGTATATACGCCTGTTAATCAGAATAAAACAAAAACGTACCTAATGATGAATGCACTAAAATATAAGAATGGCTAATATTGAGAAATCTTTATAGCCTCCAGTATCTCAACGTTGCTCCGGGCAGTGGTTACGGTTGAGAAAAGACAGGTGTGGGCGTGAGTCTGGGCGTGGTCGCACCCTACAGCTTGCCATTCCTGCGACCCGCCTCTGTAAATACCACCTGCTGCCACCTCTATGGATTGGACGGCAGATTTGTAACCTACGTCAATTGTACGTGTACTCGTCAAATTGGGGAGTTTTTGTTTTTGGTGTGAATTTCTTGATTCTGATGCTGATCAGTTTACGGAGTTACGATAATGATTTGAAATATTTTATTATACAGAAGATTTACCGTCATCTTCTCGGAAACAGGTTAAAAAAATGTAGGTACATATACGTCAAGTATACGTTAAATCTGCGACAAACTGCGTTAGAGTAAAGTACTAACTAAGGTCTTTTTGGAAATATAATATGATACTTATAAGTCAATCCCGGAAATGGGGTAAATATAAAAAAAAGAAACTTAGCAGCAAGAATCCAACCACGCTCGGTGAGTATTTGAACTTAGCCAGCACGGTGCACAATGGTCTAACCATTTTCATATACATAGTACACAGATAGTATACAGTGATAAAGATATTCGCGGTTAACCTCTATTTTGTTACATAAATTTGCATATTAAAATTACCCTTACAAGCTTGTATGCTTGACCGGGAAGATAGCAACGCTAATATTTTTAGTGATTAGCAATTTTCACTAAATCACTTAAATATGAGCGTCTTGCTCAGCATCTTAATAGTCGAGTAACAGGAAATGTATGATTACAGTAACGATTTAAGATGGGGTCCCTATTTTATATGCAGGTAGTTACAGGTGTCCGTAGGCAGAAAGAATTGGCCGTCAGATAGACTGTATGCACGTTACCATCTTTAATTTCATAAAAAATGCACGTGTCGTCTACCAATCCACAATGGATTAGTAGTCGACCAATAGTGCGTCGAAGATGATGTTAAAGCAACTATAACTTAGTGAAGTATGTAACCATATTGCTAAAGGTAATGGTTATGATTGAGGAAACAGGCAGGTGGGCGTATCGTGAGTTCAAGGCGTGGTCGCACCATAGAACGAGCTGTTTCCTGTTCCGCCTTGTGTAAATACCACCTTTAGCAGGATTCCATTCTTCATTGTGCGTTTAATAATATTTAATATTTCTGATATATTATAAGTGAGCACGACGCATGTAGACCGTCAGATACCTAAAATTTCTATCACTCTCTATACAGTATTTTTTACATGAGTTCAATTTTCCACAACCAAGCAAGTTAAGTTTCTTTCGACTAGGTAGCGTAAACAAATATTATTTTTGTCTTCATGAACGGATGATCGATGTTTCTTTTTTAAAGTTCGATTTCCTTAGCGATTACCTAAGCGAGAAATCAATAGGCAAAGGATCACGTATTGAGCCACGCGTACGAAGTGACTAAAGTTAGTTGTAGTGTAAATCATTCATCTTATAATGCCATTATGCAAATGTTACGGCTGGGTAAGTAATCGTATCGTATAATGTAAAAGCTCTTTGCATTTGTTGCTTGTGTGTAGAATTGTTAATGGGCCTGAAGCTAGCGTGATACAATTGAAGTAATTAAATAGAATTTGATTAACTGTAGTGGCAACGTGTTTGTAATGCATTCCTAATGACTTTTAAATTGAAGTGATGCTTTGAATTGATGCAAGTCGTTGGATTTTTGCTGGAATGAATAGAATGAACATCCTGTTTTCATACAATGTAAGCGTTGAACTTTCTTTATATATTTAGTAAGTCATTAGAGTAAATTGCATTGAAGTTTAGCCGTGACCACAAGTCATGCAACTAGTTCGAAATATCGGAAATTAAAAAAGGTTTTTTCCTGAATGTTCGTTATATAGTAAAATGTATAAATTCCGCCGTGATATTATTTTAAAATCACATTCACAAGGTGGTAGAGCCATAAGAGCTCGCCCGGGGCGGCACCACCGCCACCCTCATAACCCGCCGTAAAGCAACATGTTCTTCATGTATTGTTTTTCAGTTGGGGAGGTGTGGTTGCTTAAGTAGATGTTCTGTTCTATTTGAAATTGGACGTGGTTATCCATGGGCTGCAGTGACCACTTAACATGAGGTGGCCTGCATGCCCGTTTCTTACTCTTTCACAATAAAAAAAAATTGTTTCGTTTCAGATAAGATCTTGCTTTAAAATAGGTAGTTGATGTAAACGCTTTGTGTAAACGTTTGTGATACATTCATTATGGATCTACGAAGATTTCACATCATTATATTAATGTAAAACAACTTTAAATTGTAATATAATAATGAAAGTGATAAATATTTTGTGTAACTTCTTTTTGCGTTGTTTTGTGTAACTTCTTTTGTAGCACATTTTAAGAACTGAATAATAGATTGAAATAAGTTACGCATGATACCGGCTGTTAACAGTCAACGTGTCATTCGCTCGTTGCAGTCGATATATTTATTTGTGTTTACAGAGCGCCTAATGGACATCTTATGTTCGGGCCTGTTAATTCAATTAGCTGCCGTGCCTGTGGCGTCGTCAATCAACAACACTCATTGTTTCACGCTACAATGAAATCTTCAAATATTTTCGTCGTTTCGTCGATACCCCCTAAAGTGAACCATTGCACTGTATTTGCCCTCTAAATAAATCCTTTAGAATTTTTCAATGACATTTTTTGCAGTAACAGAGAATTGATTATTCAACACTAGCTACCCACGCCGATTTCACGCGGTTGTATTTACGAGATCACATTACAAACCTTTGAAATTATCGAGTTTTGTCTGCTATAATATGCATGTATTATACATTTTAGCTTTCCTCTTGAATTACTTTGTCTATTAATGAAAACCGCATTAAATTCCATTGCGTAGTTTGAAAGATCTGAGCATACAATCGGCGGAAAGCGAACTTGTTTTATATTATATAAAATTACGTTTGTCCTTCACTTAGGTACTTATTACATTTTTCGTACTTAGATTTTTCAAATTACGTTGCTTTTAATAAATTAAACATCAAAAGTTTCTATTAAAACATGAAAATAACTTGTGCACTTTTACGATGTTACTGTTTATTTATACAAATGATTGTGCCAAAGATTTTTACCAACTTACAATATATTTTGACATATAGTAGAATCTATAATATGGTTCAAACTAAGTGGTACCGCCACACTCATTTGTAAGCTAATGCAAAACTTGCGTCTTCATAGATAGAGAATACGCAACTAGATAAAGGGTAGTTAATGCCATCTCACTTACGTATGAGACAGATATCTTAGTCCTCAGGGTAAGCAAAATATTTGTGAACTGCATCAGTTTGGAATTCTGTCCTTTATTTAATTGATTATAAATATCCATGGTCATTAGTGATCACTTATTTCAATCTGGACTGCATGATCTGCTACTTCAAAAAAAAAAATCAAAATAAGTATGATCTGTGAAATATTCTTCCTTAAATCTCATGGATTGTACCTGATATATGATTTGTTTTTACGTTTTTGCATGTAAACAAAATATGTGTACATTGCAAATGCAAGTTATTTTATTGACAAGAGCGAACAAAGACTTCGTCTCTAACGCTCTACGTATGCCCTTCTAAGACGTATGGACGCGTTTTTGTTGGATCATGGAAAAGTTGCATCATAGTTGCCACATGCGTCATTTATAGTTCGTCGCCTCTTAAGCTCTGTGTGCATCGTATGAATCTTGTACGAGCCATTACAGTTATAGCATTAAAATGTGGTTTGAGCATAGATTTAACTTACTTTTTCACTAAATTCTAACAGTGTCTTGTATATGATATGAGTAGCAATTGAGCATGTAGGCCTACTGATGTCAAGTAGTTGTTGCAGCGCATGGATTTTCTCCTAGATGCGTTACTACTTCTTAGGACTAAGATAGTCCAGCCGACCATCTTGGCCTCAGTAGCAACGCTTTTAAGAGAAGCTGGTAACCGCATCTCTCCAATCAAAATAAACTTTCCTTCAATGCGGATTATGGGGGCCAATATGGTACTGATAGAACTATAGCTCTAAAACCTGATAGTCTTTACTTTGTGAAAGACTTTTTAACTTTATACTTGTATTAGTTTTTGACGCCAAATCGGACATTGACATTGCATGATGGACCATGCAAAAGCCACTTCAGAATCGAAGTTTTACACATGTAATTGATACTTTTTCAATATTCTAAATATACAAATGTATATATCCAGTACGATAGTAGCGTATTCGCACAATAAACGGGATATTGTTCAACTGCAATACAGTTCTATTGTATTCCATTTAACCTATTTATAATTTTTAATAGCGTATTACATGTAAGTGCTAGGTTTATGCGCTAAATGATACAACCCGACTTTTCTACATCAAAGATTTTCAATAACTTCAAACAATAACGGACGTTTACTGAGAACAATGCGGAATTAAAATGTAGATTTATATTTTCGTTAGGTAACACGTTCGCACCTAAGCACGATCCAAATTTATCTCGGCAAACAAAGGGTAATTACGGATTCTCCTTCAATATTTGCTGAAGATAAATCGCTGTACAGTGGCACACGATAATCGTTATGTTAATGAGATCATGATATTCAAGATAGTTTATGTGCGGTCCTGGGCTATTCCTAAACGAGAAGTTATTATTGTCATCATTATATACACGTGTGTTTCATTAAAATATTATTTATGCATAATAATACGCTTTGTGACAAGTTGACAGGTAGGAAATTTAAGCTCGGTTTAATTAAATTGCATAGCTGTACTGTCATTCTGTTTAAAGGCAGAACAAATTGTGGTTGGCAGCTAGGTATCAATGTCCAGTTCCTTAGTCAATAATGTTATTAAGGGCTTAGTTATTTATACGGATTTGTGTTTTTATAATCTTAATATTAGTGGTTATTTTTATATGGATATAACCATGAAAGCGTTACCAGTACTACCTTAGTAGTAAGATTCAAGCGTCTCGCCTATAGGGTTTGGGGTTCGAACCTCGGCAGACAGTTTTGATTGTTCAAAATGTGCGTATTGTTAATAAATTATTCCGTCACCGATCGTCATCTGGTCATTCTCACTAAGGCTTAACCTTACTTAGTGATTTAATCTTGGTGAGAGCACGTGAGTACCAGCAACTCTGGGTATGCCTTATAGCAACCATATAACGATTGTATTATCGATATATTCTACGTCTTTCATCTTAGTCCGCAATCACAGCAACACATCTGTGATACATATTGTGTAGGACTTATGTCTTATTCGGATACAGTAATATATCCATAGGAATAATATACAAATATACTAAGGTATGCCTGAATAGACGTAGTAAAGTGTATAATAACAAAAAAATACAATATTATCAACCGTGCCTCGCGGTTTCACTTGCCGTCAAATGTTACACAGAGTTTATTTATATCTGCAATACTGTAACTTTCTAATATTGCAAAACATGATAGAATTTGGCCCAATGGTTCTCGAGACTACTGACTATTATTACGATTTCATATTGTTGTATAAACATACGTCAAGTTGTGTTTGTCAAGTGTTGAGAGATGATAATAACTTGCACATTTCGTAGTACGTATGTATTGTAATTATGAGGAAGTACAAACACGGAGTTGCACCCCAGAGACGGCGTAACCCGCCCTTGCCGATCATCGAACTTGCTACAAAAAAGCAGATCTCGTTTCGCGGGGTACAGTTAGTCGGAGCATTAAGTAATCGGAGCCGAGAGCCTCGAGATAATGTTGCGCACGCGTGAAATATATACGAGAGTTTTTATTGAGACCACGTTCCACTCTTAGCTGTGAGCCTTTGAGATCGTTGCTATTCTGATCTAAGATTTGAGCAGATTTCTATGTCCTACGTAATGCAGTTGTTAGGTTCTTATTCCAAAAATTTATTTAAAGTATTTTTTTCTATTATTTCGGTAATTCTTCTCAAAAACCACCCAAATAATGAAAGTTATATATGGTACTGTTATGAAGCTACGAATAATAGTATACAGTATATTTTAAATAAAATATCTTGAGCAGAATTTAATATCAAAGTTAGTTAACCATTTCAATTTCAAACCGTTATCATTGCTTTATTTAGCATCTTTTCTGTGACGTTTTTATCGTGAATACATGTAAATCGCAATAGTGCCCATCTTCTTCCGTTGCCGGACTAGTATGCGCTTGTTGCTACGCCAAAGAAATTCTGTCGGCGAGTGGTTTGCCTCACGGCGACCTTGCCGACGTACGACTCGTTAGGGTTACCACTCATGGCTCTATAGTGTATTGATTTGAATCTAACGTTTTTTATGTTAGAGGAGTAGTAAACCAGCGAGGCCACGTGACGTTGAGTGGTCCCTAGACCTTTGACATCTATATTGAACCTTAAAGAGAACTGAAATCTTATCGGAGGTCATACGTAGATGCGTTGCTACTACTGAGGACTAAGACAGCTCGATTTTAAGTGTGGCCGACAACCAAACCGAAACATAAGAGGTGCTTAGGGCGGTTGACTGGTCGGCCGGATTTACTACCTCTTAAAATTTATCATATTACTATTAGTTTAAAGGTGATAATAGTTATATTTATTTTAAGTCATTCTTAATTTGATTGACAACCATATCTCGCTCCTCTGCTTCAGCTTCTGTGAAAGTAGGTAACGCCGCGCACCGCCACCCGTCATCGCACTCGCGGGCCTTATGCCGGATTTTAAGCGGCTTTCTAAATTCACTCGTATGCCTACGAGCGATAACCGGGACGCATGGACAAAATAACATTAAGATAAGCGAGAAGTCAAATCGAAATAATCTATAATGCGAGACGATAGTATCCATTATGAATACACATCTTTTTTAAGATTCCGTAAATTCGTTAACCGATAGCCTTGTGGAAAGATTTAGATCCATCACTTCTCGGCGCAGGGTCTGGATAGGATTTTGATGTGAAGTTATCTGCACATCAGAAATTAATTTCCATTTACTTAAACGGCGAAGGAAAATGTAAATATATAACACAAATGTAGTAGGTATATGATGTGGATAAAACATGGTCGTCGGTCAGCTTCTTCGCTATATTGATTATACCTACTCTATATATCTTTAATTAAGCTTAGTTTGGCTAAAGCTCTGGGGTAAATAGGATGTAAACATTAGCGTATCAAATGCATAATTTAAGCTCACGACACAATTATTTTATTGCCGTTTTTTTTTTAGAAAACTGGGCTATTTTCTATTTTTGTTATGTCATACGCGTACTAACTTCATTACGTGCCATAAAATAACAACTATCAATATTTTTTTAATAACCTTTTTATTGTACCATATCGTTGTCATGGAGTTTATAGGCAGTAAAGTTAAAACGAGTAATCAAATTTTAATTTGCCATTGAGGTCAAATACACAAATTTTAAATAATTGTCGTAAAGAGGGTTATAAAACCAAATTAAACATTTTTAAACGAAATAATAAAAATACTGTTTTAAGAACATGGATCGTTTACCGTATTTATAAGGCCGTATTGTTCACACTTATAATATAATATGGCTTCTATCTAATTATTAAATGTCTCTATACATAATTACGGAAAGTTCTAGGAATTTTTTTAAGTACATAACGGACAATCACGATACGTTAATTTTATGCCAATATTTCGACCCAATTGCATGGATCGTAGCTACGATTATTTTAAAAACTTTACAGTTATTTGTATTATGAATAAATATAATTATGATTAAAGATAAATATATTTACTATACTCAATTTCTTTTATTTCCTCTGGTCGTGTTACTAATTAATTAATCTACTTATGATTGTTACTTAAGATAACATAATGATGACAGATAAATAGAGGTAGGTATGTTTAGATATCTCAATGAAAAATGTTAATGTTATTTGTCAATAACAATGCTAACGTACCTAGAGAATTTAGGGCTTGCCTTAAAATTAATGATCTACGTATACAATACGATAAAAACGTTTCAATTAGCATTGGAGTACCCTATATAACGCACTTAAGGGGTCTTATTAGGGCCAAGGCTGGACTCTTATTAATTTTAATTTGATTTATCTACGCAACACTCGATTATGAGTACTTAGTGCACGTTTAAATGGAAATAGAAAACCTGTACTTTGACAGAATAAAAATTATAGATCGGCTTGTAATGCCGTTTATCAAATTAGTTAGGACCTTATAAAGGTTGCTTGCCATTTAAAATAATGTTTCGGCCAATCATAAATCAATTTTATAGATAACTAAACTAAAAAGCGTGCACATTATGATACCTACTTTATTTTTGTCAAAAGAACTAACGATTTGAACGGGTCTATGAAATAAGACAACAGTTTCGGAGACAAACTGGTCTACGGTATTGTGTACAGTAATGTATTTTTATTAAATAATTCTGATGTGAATTTTATGTAAAAAATAGGAGATTGTGTAATGAATAGTCTAGGCATTAGAGTTATGTTTTTTATGGAGGTACACAGGATTTTAACAGTGAAGAAATCGTGTACATTCATATTTATAACTATCTTTTACTCGCGGCTTTCCTTGCGCAGAAGTTATTACTTTTATACTATGCATAAAGCACAATTTTTATCCCGTATATATTTGAATTAAATCGATAAAGATAATCAAAAAATCCCACACATTATCATCTTTATTTACTCCCCGACTGTTGGAATAGCTAAAATTACATTTTCATTGGTAACTTGCGTTATAATTTCAGGATAGAATCCTTAAATGTAGTTCAAGGTTCAGCGGTTTCAGCTGTGCATTGATCTCTGTGTCAGTCAGTCACCTTCCCCTTTTATATACACCGATGTATAATTATCATATTTAACGTGCTAGTAGTGTTGTCAGTTATTCATGATTTAACAATTGTGAATTACAAAGTGACATTATCCTTGAAACGGTTATGGATAAGAAGCAATCGGTAAGCATATTGCAACTTATCAATAGCTTGCTTAATGCGTTCGAAGAAGTGTACTGGTGGAATGTTTCCGTGTGCGAAACAAAACACATTATATCGAATGCTTAGCGCGGGGTTCCAGGATCCACTTGGTGGTACGTCGCTACGTAGAACCTCCTTCGATACTCCACTTTAGTTTAGCTTTTGGTGTCGTGGGAACGTGTTCTGTGGTGCAATTTCCGGATTCTAAGACGATGGCTGAATTTCCATACGTTAGTACCATAGCAATATTTGTAATGTAATTTTAAATTAATACCATCACGGAATTAATCAATTTTAGTATTTACATACTTTTGCTAGGTACCAATGATAAACGCTTTTTTATTTGCCGAATACTGGCTATTAGTTATAATATATATACTTACCCTTCCCGTTACACAGTAAAAAATATTTACAAAATTTTAATTTTATTAACAATATTGTGTAATGATTTCTCAAAATCTAGATATGAATATATATAAAAAAATCATTACCATATATATTTATCCAGACCGAATACTCAATCGACAGAAAATAGCATTTAAATTTTTACTTTTCGCCTGATTTTTAATTCCAAATTATAAAGCTTTTTGACGTCTTCATACCTGCTGTTTTGTATTTTATTTTATTTTGAAACAATAATTAATGAATTAAATAATTTCTACAAATAATTACATACCTATCTAATATCATAATGTCTACATGCTGGTCATAATGTAATTACTATTTATCGGTCCTGATTAAATACCAATAGTTGCTGATAATATAAACAGAGCTTCGTATACCAGATAATTTCAATTTCTGTCATAAATTTGAATTTTGCGAACATACTGTCTATCCGTGACATTGCACTAAGAATTTGCACATATGGTAAGAGGTTCGATTGTCAGCGACTTCTATCTGTAAAAAAATAAGTTTGTATTTTCATATTATATTAGCATCCATTTGTTCTTTCTTTGTGACCACACAACACGAAAAATCCTGATTAGAGCTTTGGTTGAAGAAAGATTTTTCTAAGAATTACTATCGTCAGAATCAGCTGCAGCACAAATATATATTGTAATGTGAATATGTTCGAATAGGCCATAGATCTTTGTAAGTGGTAGAACAATAGTTCAACCGTGCAGGTACTACCGCTGCCCTCCTAATCGCCTGTCAAGCAGTTCTTGTTTCGGTTTAACACCATGCCTGCACCCTCATTTGTTATTCATTTGTCTTAAAAACAACATTGTTGTTATAAAATCTATAATAGTGTAATAATTAGGATTAGAAATAGTTTTTTTTTATCAATATTTTTTTATATATGCTATTTTCATGGAAATGTTCCGTTACCAGAACTGATACATTTCTTTTGAGTAAATCGAATGAGTAATCGTTAAAAACTGTAATATTTCTTATGTGTGAATAGATTCGTGCTAGTATAAGTACAATTTTGTTTTGGGAACAATATCTCGAAACCACAAGTCACTTGAATTTCATTAAAAACATTCAATTAGTATAGAACTTTGTTTATGTGATGAGCTTTCAGTTCTTCGTTTCGTTACTTACAACTCGTTCAAATTTTACAAAAGCAAACCTGTAGTTATGAAATTACCGTATCAAATCACCGTTGCACATACCAAGTATCTAACGTTAGCAATAACGGTAGCGCTACTACATAATGTATTAAACATAATTCGATAATGCAAATTAAATATCGTCCAATCATTAAATTAAAAGCTCTGAGCGATTATCTCGCATAAGCATATTAATGTTATTTTTCTTTGTAGAACTTTTTATGCAATCCATTGTTCGATCAATATTTTCTCGATTAACAACGAGTTGATCGACAAGTGGGACAAAAAATAGAACAATGCCCGATGCCGGATGCGACGGCTACCGGCATTGAGATGTGAAGAATCTCGTGGTGCGTGGTATTGAGTCCTTACCACATTGTTACAAGTGTATTGACATTAGATATTGTATATTATTATCAGGCAAACAGTAGCAATGCAGTGGTTAATATTTTCTGACGTGTCAAAGTTCGAATCCCTAGCATGTAACTTTGTTATTCGATGTTTTGTACGTATTAGAAATATAAAAATAACCCTTTGATTTGACTGTCAAAGAATACATCATAAGGAAATCAGCATGCCTGAGGGTTGCCAAAATATCTGAAGTGTGCCAATCTGCATTTGACTACCGTGGTGGATTATGCCCTTGCTTTTCTCATTCTTACCCTCCAGCAGTGGGGTAATAAAGCATTGATGAGGATATTATAAAAAAAGGTTGAGCGCGTGATGCTGGGGTTTTCTCTTGAATATGTCAATTTTAGGTACTCATCCATTAACGCTGATAAAATCTGATGAAACGGAAATTATTACATTATTACACAAATATTTTCTGTGCCCTGCTACATAATGATGCAATGCAATCATTGAATCTTCGATCTGAAAAGGACTACCACCATTCGTCGTGAAGCAATTTATATGTTTCGGTTGAAGAAGTTCTCTTACTGGCTACACTTAAAAGCGAGGGGATCATCTCAGTTTTCAGGACTAACACGCCTACTACGAGCTCAGTCATGTCCATGGACTGCATGTGTGACTGTCCATGGACTGCAGCGATTGCTTAACATCAGGTGACCTGCAAACACGTTTGTTACTCATTGTACATTCAAAAGTTTAGCTGTAGTTTTCTACAGTGACATCTACGAGAAGTGAGCATAAGTGTGCATCATTTCCTACTGAACTGAACTGATCTGAACTAAAGTTAAAAGGATATTTACGTGAAAGTTCCATTAATATTATATGTTCCCAAAATAAACCTGTACAAGATAAGAATGGCAAATATAAATAAAACCGTGCAAATAATTGAATAAGCTTGAGTATACGGCAATTATTTTCAATGTACGCTCAGACAATACATATTGTATACATGTAAAATAGTGTTGTAAAAATATATTTTATATCACATTAAATAATTACAGTTTTTATATGATCGACCGCGGCAGTCTATTGTAATACATAATCTGATACGATTAAATATTTCGGATTCTCTAGCCTAAATGGATTGTACCGATTATGTACCCGGGTGATATAATTATGTATAATATAATGGTATTAAAACCCATAATTCGCTCGGCCAAGCACAAACGTCTTTACTAGCCACCTTTGCCATTCTCTAATCAGTGAAGTTACTCTTATGATTCAGTTGGCGGGGTCTCGTTACCGACAACATAATTATAATTAATGCTTCCATCCTAATCTTTAGGTATTATATCAAAGAATCTGTCTAATATAGGTCTTCAATACTATTTGTGCTTGGATCAAAATGTTACTGGCCTGCAGTAACAATTTAACATAATAACATAGCAAAAAGGAAATTTTCTTTCTTTATATCACTTTTATAAATTATTATACATTATAAATAATACTATATTTTTATACTATAAAATATCTCAACAAAAAGATGCACTTTGGAGAACATTTGACTATAATTTTAATTAAAAATAACTTATTATTTATTGGTATAAACTGAATATAATAGGTAATGTCATCTAATCTTATTTATTTTTCTTCATTATACATTAATATTATTATAATTGTTTACCGAAAGATTATTAAGATATATTGGGCAATGTTAGATTAGATTAATATGTGTTCCTTTAGATTATAGTTAATTTATTAAATTTTATTGTCTACAAATAATAAATAATAGTTAAATATAATATCGCAGCCATTAAATTTTATATAACAATAGATATAGTTATCAAATTATGTTAGCTTCTTAGAAAATTATTTGAGATCATTTAGCCATTACAGGATATTCCGTTCCATGTAATGTTTATTTACATAATTTTCATTTTGTTTTTGGGTACCGTTCCCAAAGGATCCGATTTTATATTTTTCTTTAACGTTGTAAGTTCTTCTCAAGTTCAATTATTTTTTCTTTTAACTTAAATGTCTAATATATTAGGTTTTAAATTATAAAATCGTATTACATTGACAAGCTGACTGATCGATTTTAGACCGAAAAACCGGTAATCTATGAATTTCATCGAAGTTACGTCCTCATAATATGAATTTAATGATAAATAATAAGATGTAGGTAAGAATTAATTTATACATACTAATATTAATTAGGTAATTTACGTTAAAATAATTAAATGTGTTTGCTTTTGCGTAGTAATTTTTTAAAATGTATTTTTTGCAAATACGTTTCTGCATCCGGTTGGCTTTGAATAAAAAATATAACGAACTAATCAGTAAAACCAGTACATTTTTTTAAGTTGATAATGATGTAGAAAAAACTGTTTCTAATCAAGCTTTCTGGTAACTTAGTGTGTACACTCAACATCACTAAACTAACATTAGGAACCTATAAAGAGCACATGATTGATTTAGAGTTTCACCGTAACTCAATTATAAAACATAAATGGTCGTGCTCTACTCATGTTTCGCAAAAAGACTTAGTTGAGAGGTTTCATTATGTTTTGTGTAATTTTTTGCAGTGTGTCTAAAACGCATTACGTAGGAGGATCTGAAACCGGAACTAACGTAATTAATGTTTTTCGAATAAGTAGCACCACTGATTTGCTTATTTCTAAATCATGTCTAACAGCAATCGTGTTTCTTTGTTCTGACATCAAAAGAATGGTGGTGGTTAAAGCATCAAGTGTTGTAAAATTTTTTGGAATATCGTACCTTTATAAGATTATTAAAATCTTAAGATCTATGGAACATTCCTTAAAGCTAATGTTTTCCAAACCGACGCTATTAAAATTAATATTTTTTGAGCCAGTAAAGTTATAGATTAATTAATTTTTTATTTCTTTTCGAGACTTAAAACACATAGAACCAACATTTGTTTCACATCACATCAATACTTTCAAATAACATGAAAGTAATGAACTCTGGGTTTTGCTTTCATTTGTTTGCGGTGGTGATTCAACAAGGCTTAGACCATTAATGGTCGTGGCTTATTGGTTGATATTCACTATTTGGAATTGACCCTTTTATCATTTCTATGTTCAAAGATCACGCGTTAGGTGGACTACTAGTTTTATTTATATGAGCAGAAGAGCAAACGTACACGCAGGCCGTCTCATGTTAAGTAGTTACAGACCTTAGACATCTACATCCGACTTCATACAGGACTGAAATCGTATCTGAAATCACACGTTGATGTGTTGCTCCTGAGGAATAAGATTAGCGTCTGAATTTTAAAAGGCAACCGGTCCTTTCCAACCGAAACACAAGAGCTGCTTGACGATGGATTATGAGGGGTACTATTACTATTGCAACTTGTGTTACCTATATAAAAAGGCCATATTCTCGGCGCCCCTCGATCGAGTTTACACAACTATCGCTGCGCAAACGCACTTAATATAAACCACTTTTTGCACTCTGTTATTATTAATGAATAAATGCTATATATCCGAGTACTGGAGGTCAATGATCGCGCGGAATGCTGTAAAAAATGCGTTAAGGACGTCAATTTGGCATTTACCAACCGTACCACTGATATTCTACTATGCTCGGGGTCATTAATTTTCTGATTAATTTTGAATAATAATCGACTTATAATTTAAGGCATATGTGTTCCTATATTCTTAACACTTAGGTAAATCCTTTTATAAGGTAGATTTAATAGTATCAGGCTTTACTTTGCGGAAATCCACGCTATTAAGTTGTTGTTAAAACTATTTTGCAACAATCCGCCACCACAATGTACATATAATTGTATGTATTTCAAAGCATGCACTATATTCACCCTCCCTCCCGGATAGGAAAACGTAATGTGATTAAAAATATATACCTACCATGGGTAATTGGCGAGTCTTCGATTAACCATCGTAGATTCAACTTACCCTGATGATGCTCTGTTTTGGGGCGAAACACGTGTTGGTACTAATGTGTGTGATGGTATATATTTTTGGTGGTAGCGGATTGTTTCAAAGTAGTTTTAATAACAACTTAATAAGGTAGATTTAATTATATGAGGCTTTCCAAAAACTAAATGTCATATGGTTGCATATTCGTTTATGAAAATGAAGTAGAAAATCAGCTTGTAGTCAACGACATGAGCAACGGTCGACAATGAACCAAATTTACAAAGAAAATAATAAAATCGGTCGTGCAAATAGGGTAAAAATTGAGAAAGTTGAATTTTTCTTATCGTATAATTAAGCTACTCTTAAATTAATGTAGCGAGTATGTTTAAGTCACCTTGGTAGGTAGAATCTTTCACGATGTTGAGGTTGAGTATGTAATGAAGAGATTTTTGTTTCGGATGTCATTATCACGTAATCACGACATAAATGATGCAATTTCAACAAAAATCATTAGAATGTGTAAAGGGGCAAGATAAACACGGATTCGATATCGTATGCCATTGGTATAATATCTTTATTGCATTTCATTATGTCATAAATACTTACGTATCACGATCAGGACAAGTGGTTGTTGACGTCAGATAGGTAAACAACCATTCAATTATTACTTAAAGTATTCATTCGTATCTTATAATAATTACTTGAACTTGATGTTTGAGACAAAGGTACAAGAAAGGTGTGAATACGTCAGTGTAATACCGTCGTACGTAATATTACGTTTACGTCATTTGCATAAATTTGTTAGTGAACGCACTTGTATTCTATTACAAATCAATAAACTATCAAGGTACATTTATCGTAATACTGTTATTTGTTATAATTGTTACATACATTTCTAATAAATCTATTCATTTATTTTGCAATACATGAATAGATTTTTTCTATTTATTTGGATTTAAAGATAGTTTTATTTTCAGGTGGAGCGATTAAGACGGCACCACTGTTTTTATTAGTATTTCTATGCCGTACTCCTGTTGTATTTTCTTTGAAGGAATTAATAAGACGTACCAGGTGGACTAAATTACTATTAGACATGGTTGTATTTATATTTAACACGTGGGGGTCCGACTTTAAACTATTAAATTTGTGAACAAAATTACTATTACTTTCACTAATATTTTATGTTTGGACCAGTGCAGTTTTTTCGAAATCTGTGTTTATTTTAACAACTTTATAAACTTAACAGGAGTATTACGTTGTTTTTCGTAAACTATTTAACAAATACCATTTACCATAAAACTTCTTTTGATCATATTTTATATATTACACTCGTCGGCACAATTAACCGCCCACCCTCCTTAAGTGTTACAGTATTTGTTTATGAATAGTGAATACTTAATTTGATGTTTGTTATTTCTAAAGTGGGTATTTGGACAACGATTTACGGCACAGACACATTTCTGTGAATTTTTGAGCCACATGCACCTTTTTAGTGTTGTAGTCGAATTTTAACTGTTATATCGAAAACATTACGTGGTGCAAAGTTGTGGAATTTTGTTTTGTTTGTTTTTTGTTTTCCATTGTGGTATTAATTTTTTTAAACCATAAACATGCCACTGGATGCACCTGGAGCCGCCAGAGCAATGGGTTTAGCTGACGCTGGCCACTTTAACATATATAAAAAACAATACTCGACAAATTTATTTGCGTTTACGAAAGATTCAAAAATATGTAAGTGGGCGGTTAATTGTGCCGGCGAGTGTATTAATAATTTTGAATTTGAATTATGCTTCGTATCTACGGAACGTTTTCGTGAAGTACTTGACAGCTTTTTATTGTAGTTTGTACCGATGCAATTCCGGCTAAAATTCATAAAAGCCTAAGAAGGAAAAAAATGTCATACCAATTTTCCTCAATTCACACTTCGTGGTATTTGGTATACTCGTCGCGCACCTACCTATCTTGAAACCTAAAAACGGACCAAGTATTCGACAGTATAGGTCAACAATACTGGACTGACCTAAAGAATACTGGAATGACCTCACGCTTAATACCGGAATATGTTACGTGCGGTATGCGTTCGGAGTGAAATTGCCATCGCATCCTGTTTGTTCTATCAATCACAATGTGTAGTATCTGGGTCGTTCGTGCAAAAACTTGCAGTAAATAAATAACTTATCACTTGATAATTTGGAGTCCGTTGACTCGGACACGTCACGTTTATGGCGCCGAGTTATTATGTTTTTGCCGATTAATTGAACGTAGGCAGTTCTTGGTAAATAAGACTTAATTGCTGGTATAATTATTATGAAGGTATTTTGTTTACATAAATCGTGAAGTTATCTACTTCGAAATATTTTTCTGTAAAATTAGTAGTCTCGTTTTGTTAATTATTTGTTATAAAACAGTAAATGACTAGGATAATAGCCGGGCTGTGGGGTTTATTTACAGTAGTAAACTTGGTTCTCCTTACGATAGCTTGCAGTGCCTAATTTGAATTTGAATCGTTATACAATGGTGCAGTATAATAAGGCAAAATATAGAGTGTATGATTAGGGTGAACAGAGCTGCTTCGCTGTTCCTACATGTATTTGGTAGAAGTTGCCAAATTACACATATATATCTTTGACTTTTAATGTATCTTAGTTAAATCGCTACTTGATCCTGCATTTTTATTTTATTTAAAGATGAGCACGAGTTCCAATTCCTCTTTAGCATTAGGAGCATACTTTTATGTAAGGATTTGTTTTACGTCAATTAATTGTATAATACTTTCTCTATTGTGATCAGGTGTTGCGCGTGTGGTACGTGTCGCCGGGTTGTGATGTGAGGGGCGCGCAGCGGCGTGCGTCGGCGCGAGTAGCGACCATGCGGGGCCCTCGCACCGCGCGCGCCGCCGCCTACCTGCTTGTGCTCGCCGCTGTGCTCACCGACAACACTGTGCTTGGAGTGACGGACTACATAAGTCAGTATCATGTACCTACTTCTGGTATCTACACAGGACGACATCGAACTAAAGCTATATACCAACTGTAGCGACCACAAGCCGTCGAACCACGCGCGCCTATATTTACCAGTTAGTGAACGCCGGTGTGCTCACCGACAACACTGTGCTTGGTATTACGGACAACATAAGTCAGGATCATGTAACTACTTCTAACATAAATTCAAGGCGTAGATAGAACTAAAGCTATGTACCATCGGTAACGACCACATGTGCCGTCTACCCGCGTGTATTCGCTGCTATATAGTAGTAAGTACCCCCATTCTAATTGTAGAATATTGTAACTAGTCATATTTGAGATAAAGCTTCCTATCTAAAAATAGTAACAAAACTTTTAAATCTATTCGTAACCGTTCTACTAATATTTCACTATGTTATGATGAGCTTTGCTGATGACTAATTTATATAGTAAATCCATGTTTTAAATTTAATATATATAAAATTTAATGCTAACTATTTGCCGATCTTACCAAAATTTTATTTTCTCTATCCAAACTTTTCATTGTTATCTTAATGCTCTTATTATCATACATAGATGATTTAACTTATGCACTGAAAATAATCATGTACAGTTAGAACACATCATATTTTTTAAACTCCGTAACATAAAGAAACAAATATTTGTAAATTAAGTACCTATATCTTAATTTTAATTCATGTATTTATCGCAAAATTCTTGTATTCTCTGTCGAATGCAAAAGCTGGCCCGACTATCGAATTTCAGCTTAATCGGCCTGGAATTTATTGGGTAATGACGCAGACACAAGCTTGCCGGACACCGGAATTACACTGACACATTTTCATATAATTCTGACGAATTCAAACCGTGGTGGTCCAATGGATTGAATTTCTTACTCATATTCCTATTACGTAAATTTGATCTCGATGATACATTTTACACAAAATAAGGTTTCATTTGTTTTCAGTGCGTACATTAATATAACGTGAGATTAGTATTAACATATTTAATACAATAGTACAGATTAATTGTTTCATAGTTTTGAGAACGTATGTTATTTGGTTGGCGAATGAATGTTGTCTCTTTGGTACTGTCTATGTCAAGAAATTGTATTACAAGCATTGCTATTAACACGTGTAATTCGATGTTATCGCTCTAAAGTTCTACTACTTTAAATCATTATATGGTAGTAAAAGAAATTTTAATGACGTAGTCGTCACGGGACGCCCGTCAAATGTGTGATATAGTAATTGATGATTAAAGAAAGAATTAATAATGAAATAAATATGAAATATAATCAATAACATATACTTTTGAAATAAAAATAAATTAAGATTATTAGAGTTCAAGATTAAGAGAGGTGGAGGAGAGGGCCGCCATAACAGAGCGAAGTGCCGCTTTCCGCTACGCCATACGAGACGATCTTTCCACCAAAAAGCGTCAATAGATGTTTGACATAAAAAAAACCACTACAAGTAAGCTTACAAGCGAATATGTTTACATATTTCATGAATAATTAAAGTGCTCTCACATTAGAATATATTATATTAAACATATCTTAACGGTTACCGGTTGCACAAGGCAAGGTGTTCCGTGACAATTTCGTTGTTGCGTAACTCTTTCGAGCAATCCTACATAATATAGATGTGTGGAACGAATATAATATGAATATACGAGTAAGTTCTTCATGTATTCGTATTATTAACTTCGAAAATACAATACATATATAATAAAAAGGAATTAATTAACTGACCAGAATTAGCTGAAACCTAGACAGTAGTAATAGTAATCTAGACGGTTGAGAAGAGGAAAAAAAAACAAATTTATTCTTAGAAGTACTTTAGGATTTAGTTAAGGCGACTGCAAACAAGTTCATTAAACAAAGTATGTCTAAGGAGGATTTAGTGACCGAAAGAATTGTCAGATTCTTTAAAGTTAAAGATTAAAAATTTAAATAAAATCAAATATACCCAAGATATTAAAATAATATAAAAATAACAATGAGGTATGCGTTTATATTAGATGTTTAGCTTGTCCATCTGCTAAACTAAACATTTATATTCTGTTTTTTTTAATGTCCCTCACCGATGTTCGTTTATGCTGCCAGCGTGGTAGCTTACTGACAAGGCTCGTGTGGATTAGTAACGTAATATTATTGTAATAGCTGGTAGAAGTATCGGGAAAGTACCATCACAACCCTCTTAATCCGCCGTGTAAGTGTAACTCTTGTATTTTCGTTAGAGAGGTATAGTTACTGAATACATTTGCAAGTGAAGCGACCGTCTTAGTCCCCAAGACGATGTTAGTCTCAAAATAGGACTTCAAGTCTATTTTGTCGTAGGATGTGGATGTATGTATATAGGCTGCAGTGATCACATAACATCACGCATGCCTGATTTCTAACAGAAAATAAACCTTATTATTACATTTTTCTGCAAATTTTCTCCTTACAGTTGATTATGAGCTGGCATTGACTACAGAAGCATCTGCTTGGACCTACCTAAAATACCTACAAATTCGGTTTCACTGAAAGTCAACGTACGTGATTTGCCACGACCAAGAATATGTGGTCCTTTTTATCTGTATTAATTGTTGTTCTTAATTGTTACGAAACGGCATATTTTTCTATTCCTATTTCGAAACACTCATACGTTAAATATGGTGGAATTTATTTCATAATAAACCAATCTGCAAGTTTTTCCTTACACTGGATTGTCTCCGTAACATCCTCATTTAGGCGCCATTAATAAAATTGCTCGTAAGCGCCATATGAATTTCAAAAATGTTTAATTAATATCACCATAAATTAAACAACATCTGGATGACGAGTGATTTGCATAATTTTTTGTTTTAAATAATCCACGAGATTTAATGTCGCTTGAAAGATTCTTTGATTAATTTTAATTATAACACAACTTCATGCTAAGTCTACATTTGTTTCTTTGGAATATTCTGTTTAAAGATTTGTTTTTGTATAAAACGTCGATAACAATATCCTGTTCTATGATTGTCTATACTTAAGTACGTAATATTGTAACTGCAGATTAAGTAGTACGAGTAGTATTTAATCTGTGGTTTAGTTCACTGATATCCATATGTACTAAGGTAAATTCTTCAAGTAAAGGGGATAGTGCAATGTTATAAATTATTTAATAATATTTAGTTGCTTTATTGTAGTAAAACAGTGAATGATTTAATAGGTTGTACTCTTAGGATTATGCGTTTGTTTCGTATACAAAGTTCAAAAGCATTAATATAATAATTAAAAAAAATCAACAGCAGTCGTATTGTGTCATTTTTAATGCAAAGATCCGAATTTATATTTTAAAAATATTAATAAATAAAAAAAAAATAAACTTATATTTTGTTTCAGGGTTTTTATACCAATAATTTTGTACCGTAATTATCAATGTTTTTCACATATTTTGAAAAGTACATCAGAAAATGTTTCTAGTATAAAACAACCTTTTCATAGGTTCTCTTTTAACTTACATCATTTGAGACTTGTATCAAAGATATCAAGAATATTTTGAGGTTTTTGAAAAAATGTTCTCGACATGTCATTTTTATAAGTTGCAATTGACAGGCAAACGCTGTCGCATCGTAGCTCCCAAATTAGTGAATCGATTTAAGTGTGATTTTATTTGAAAGAAATTTATTGGCATACTTTTAAGCTATGTCTGATAACATTTTATTCAGTTTTTTATTTTTTATCTTTAAACTTACACTCGACAACTACAAACACTTATAAATTTTAATTAATAATTATATGAAGTCATGTTATGTAAACATAAGTTTTATAAGAATGTGCAATATATATTATTATAATATATTGTCACTAAAATAAAAAGATGCCATTTAATTGATCTCGTTGACTAAAGCTACTACGCTTCTGATTAGAAATTTCCCAGCCAATAAGTTGATTCTTGAATAGTAAAATTTATCTAATTTGTTGATTTACAATTTAGTGATTTATTCATATATTCGGCAACCTTGAGAACCGCTCGTTGCTATGAGATACGGCTATTATGAAATGTAAATATAACTTGTCCGCTAAATGAAAAATGTTTGAAGACTCGAAATATTTGTTAGAAATATAACGCCTATGACTAAAATATTAGAGTTTGTGTGTATGTAACGATTTAGAAGGAGACAGTTGTATAGAATAGAAATGAAACGCAAAATCTGTATAAATAGGCACAAATTGTATCCGTATTATATCATAAAATGATATAAAAATTAGTGTCAGTGTGTACCTTGAAACCAATATATATTTTATATAGTTTTTAAGCTGCAAGGTTTTGAATGTATGTATGGAATGCGATATGAAAATCACTAAACCGATTTGGATTTCACATACTCAAACAAAAAAGGCTGCAAGGGAGAGAAGCAAGGTGTTATTTTTATCCAGAATACGAGCATATTTAGGGCACCTAAGTAATTATTAAAAATCATTGCATGGGAGTGCACGCGGATGGCGCCGCGTTGGGAAACTCGTATGTTAATAAAACACACGATGGGACCACATTATTAATGGTCAGTAAATATTTCGCATATTTAACGTCTGTGGAATATTTAGTAAGTTGGTGTGGGACGAGCACATAAATTAATTACCAAAATATTTACGCAGGACGTACGAGTGCTGGCGCCTGAAGTTAGGTAGATATGATAGGAATGCGGATCCGGAGATCTAAATCAAGGTAACGTGATGCGGCCGCGGTCCGCAGGGACGTAACGTAGGTGTCATCCAAAGATATATACGAGCTTTCCCGCGCGGCTTTGTCTGCGTACACCCCAGCGCGGGTAATTCGATCTTTATATCATCAGCAATCGTTTACTGCCCCTCTACTGGGCACAGGTTGTTTCTAGAAATAAAGGTTAGGTCCAGTATTTTACCAAAAATGAATTAATGCTTCACTTCTTTGAAAACTTTCTGTAGAAGTCTCAATCGTGCAGGTATCTTCAGAATGTTTTCCATCCTTAAAACAAGTAATAATCTGAGACGCGTGCACGGTAGTGAGACACTCATAGTTTGAAGATGAAAAAATTGTATTATGCAGACATTTGATTCTATCAAAACGACTAGTAGGTAAATTTATAAGGACATTTGGATACTATGAACATTAACGAGCAATGCAACATTGCACAGTCTATCTCCCCCGCGATTGCATTAGATACTTGTCAAATACTGGAGCAGTTGTGAATGCGTGCCTTTGATCATGCTGAATTAAATCAAATTGGCATAGGCGGTCACATTAGAAAACCAAATTTACAGGTGTATTAAATAGGCTAGTAGGGACCTAAATGCTCTTAAGTGCTTGCATGTTTTAATTTAAAATATTACAAAATTGTAAAATGCACGGAGAAATACATTGTTTTAATTATTATTAGTGTAAACTTCAAAATTACATTTCATTAATTAATACATTAATTATTTTTGCTCGGTTGTGTCCGCAATGCTACGTTACGATTAGGGATAATCGCAGTTTTTACGAGAACATATGGTCCATTGATAAAATGCTTTGTTTCATTTTGATTCATAATTGCCTTTTTTCGGAGAACTCGTTACACAGTAATTGCTGTGAACAAATTGTATTTTACACCGTAAAATCGCGTAGGCGGCGGCAATTCCTAATTTTATTGACGTTGTTTGTAATTTAATAGTTAATAAGTATTTTATAACTGTATTATTATTAACACATGTAAAAGATTTTATAAGTCTTTTATGTGATGGCATTGTAACAGTTACGTTAATTAAACCAATGCCCTTAATGTAAAACTTAAATTATCTTACTATAAATCTACATATTAAACTAGATGAACTAGTACATCTTGGAAATTTGGACTTCCCTATCATATACATATAAATGATAAAGGGATTTGGAAAATTAAACGTCTGAAGGGAATAAAAAGGTGATTAAATTTTTGCACGGAAGTTTGTATTTTTTGAATTTATAATGTTTAAATTAATATTATGGCGTTTGTTTATCAAATAAAGTATATTTATTTATTTATTTATTTAATTAATTAATAAAATAATATTAATTAATTGTATAGAGAATAAAGAAATTAGATATTAGATAGAAATGTATCCCCTGAAGGGATAATATAAAGATATTTCTTTTTTTTTGTTATAAGTTAGCAATATAGTAGTGTAGTTGTATCTGGGTTTAATTTAGAAGTTGATCACACATACATTGCTAACTCCGAGTACTAAATTAGAACGTTTCACGTAATCTATACTTCTGTTACACGGCAGAAATAATTATGTATGGTATTGAGCTAATAAATTCTATTCCCGAATATATAATTTATCTTTGTTTAAGTGTAATATTAAACGTAGCTACTGATAATATTAATAATAAAGGTTTGTACTCTTATAGTCCCCACTAGGATATCTTGTATTGTAGGTGCCATGGACATAAAAATATTAATACTCAAATACTCATTTGAGTACTAACATTTCATCTTTGTACATATATATTTAATTAAAAATGTATATAAAAGAATCAAATATAAGAACTATTCTTATCCAAACCTAGGACAAAAAAATAAATTCATTATTCGGGTGTCTGCTTTTAGCAAAAAAAATGTTGACAAAATGTGTATTTTCACGTACAAACATTAAAGATTGTAGACTACGTTTATAATACCCGCATTGAAAAATATACAACATATAAATACACAAATATAATTGTTTATTTTTATTACAGAGGGCGGTCGTGCACCTTGCTCCAACGAAGGCGAGACCGTGGGGCTCCAAGACGAGAGGCTGGAACAAGTCTGGAGCAGCTGTTTCCATTGTATTTGTAAGGTATTTGCTTATACCCTTCCGGTTCATCATTTTGATATATATATGTATTACGTAATTAAGAAAATATTAGTGTTATCTAGGTAAGTTTTTTTGTAAATGACATTACAGGGAACAATGCATCAAGAGTTGAGTGTATTTTTTATATTAAGTTATGAAAGCAATATATGAACATATTTACAAATCAGTATGTTATTTTTATAAAATGAAAGAAGTAAATGATCACTACCGTCCATCGACATCTATAACCAAGTCCATAAAAGACAAAAGTTACACTTGAAGTCGATGTGCTAAATGCAACTTTCGTGATGTGGCAAATGCGTTACTTCTTCTGAAGATTAAGGTGATAGGCTCATTTGTAAGTGATCGCAAGTAAGCTTAATGCTGGAAATAGGTGTGGTGATCGTAAAATCCTGGATGAAACGTAGAGCTTCTACTACTTTACAAAATATATTACTACCTCGCAGTTGGAAACCGGTGGAGTAACAGAATTTGAGGATTTGAGGCATTGTTGCGTGGTTTGGTGCTCGTCACAAACGTTAGAAAGCTCTATGAAATAATTCTGCAATATGCAGGTTTTCTTTATCGTTATAGCAAATGATAATTAATTCCTATAGATACGTAACTTTGAACAATTGAAAATATGTGTTTTGAAATTCTTGTATCTCCGGAATGGCATGATGAATATATTACTGAAATATAACTGATCTATTATGCATATTTGAACTTTTATTATTAAAAAAATTGACGTTTGGATATCGCAGTATAGTAAGAAGTAAGGTGCCTCTCACGAACGAATCCAGAGATCGAATTCTTCACTCGCACGACATTACGACGACTAATTCGAAGTTATGTGCGTATTAGAAATGATCACTTGCTTTACCGATGAAAATTATCATCGACAATGAAGAGTCTTCGACAATTTTCTCCGGATTTGTGAAGAATATCAATCTGCATTTGGCAAACATAGTAGAGAATGTCCTGATCGTTCTTGTTTCGAATGCATTGATGAATGAATTGAAGGGGTTCTTGTAATTTTGTTAAATATAAAGCGTTACAAGTTAGTTGGGCAGCGGTGATCACTTAGCATCAGTAACTGTTTTATGTAGTTATTCTAAATTCATTCCAGGACATAAAGTTATAACTAAGATTGACATATGTGTAATATGCTACATTTATAATCTAATAATACCTATCTAACCTAATGTATCCTGTTTAAAATTGAAATGAGTAAGTATTATTTGTAATTTAGGTACTTTAAGCATACCTCATGTACCTATTGACTATTGCATAATATTCGTTTGAAATATCTCTTCATTTTTGCATCAAAACTTGAAATACTATTTACTTATTGTCTCGGTCTGCGAATTAACTTGTATGGAGTATGATTTTAAGATCCCCACATAGTCAAGTCAACTCATAATTGTCTCCCAATTAGGGTTGCCAGGCCCAGAACTTGTGATTTTAGCAATTTTTATTTATTTAAAGATATAATTTTACCGGATAATTGACATCTTTTTAAAACATTTAAAATGTTATGGTTGTGTTGTAGGTAATTTTGATTGTTAATCACCAACTATAATATCATATGATATTTACAATCATCTGACATTTAATGTTATTAATTATAAAAAAGTTACTTTAAAATTGTCCTTATTTATCGTGGTTTTTTGACATTATCTCTTATTAGTTTTTCATTGAAAGTTTGGACTCTAACGTGAAGGTATATAAATGACTTTGATCATTCTGGGCTGTGAAACGACTCGCAGCGGGATGCTTAGCAACCCTACTCTCGAGCTGTGTTTAAAGAACGTTTGTATGCCCACATGGCGACGACTGTCACTAAATAAATTTATCACGCACCAAGTTTAGCATAATAATTCTAACTCACACGTGCGACAACCTCACACCTAGACAATAACTAGTAATTTGATTAGTAACATTCATAGTTTCTGAGAAATGGAAAATGACGGTATTTTGCTCTTATACTGTGCTTCCTTTCAATTTTCAATGGGATGTTAAATTCTTCTTCTATAAAATTTACGTTACACACTGGAACTAAAATTTAATTTTAATAATTTTTATATTTGGAAATAGTTATTGTTGTATTTGACACACTCCTAACTTGGTTTAAGTAGCATTACGCGACAAATGAAATATGTAAAGCGTTGAAGGAAGAGTGCCAATTGTTAATACAACCATGTGACGTTACCCGTTCTCATCTGAGTACGGAATATAACCAGTTCCGTTCGCATTAACAATTTTATACGCACGCATTTTTCGACGTCGAGTAATAAAAGTAACATGTTTTACAAAGGTTACATAATCGCATAAGATTTAAATCAATCCTTCGGATAGCCTTAACGGGATGCGTGTGCGGATGTGAAAGTAAGGGCCTACAAAAGGTGAGCATGGCGAAATGTTTTCATGCTAACTACAATACTTTTGAAATTGGCGGGGCTCTGCAATCTGTCGGAAGTCGGGATGAACGCGTTCGCGACCGACACTGCGCAAGTAGGGTTGGCAGTCTACAAAAATAGTAAATACCCATATATCATAATATACCTATTTTAATAATCGGGCATTTCATGTTTAACTCTGAATGTCTATGTAAATAAAAAGAAATACTAAAATAAATTAAACACCGCGCTTCTGTAGGACAATTTGTATTTTTTCTATATATAACGTACAGTTACAGTATTATGTCTATGATTGTATATTATTAACTATTTTTAAATGCCGGACGTCTGGTAACCCTACTGAGAGGACAAAAACTCCCCAATGCGGAACTACTGCTCGACCACCGCAAATCCTGGAATCCAACGCAGCTGTTTTCTAACATTCCGCGCTGTTTGTCCACTCTGTTTTATTTCTTTTTATTATTATTTTAAAAGAAAACAGGATCTTTGGTTTTATCAGGCACTTAACGTTCTATATTATTATCCTGATACATCCACTTTACTAATGTACCCATATGTTAATGTGTTTATTGCAAAAAGACCTAATAAATATGTTATGGTTGCATAGTTGGCACCGACACGACATCAGTATGTATGTAGTATGTACGTAAGGTTGTGCACCTTCGTACGTATGTGTGTGGTATTTCCCAGCCGATCTCACCTCGTCGGATGACTTGCGCGGAATTCGAAAGCCCATCGCGAGATTTATCGCTTATTCTGTATTAAAATATACATTTGCTTACCTAATGGGCTTTTTTGTCGCGTGCCACAAACGACGACGGGACGCTGTCCCGTTGATGGAATTTTTATGATTTATCATTCCTTCAGACGGACTGCAAGGCGAAGTAGGTTATGTAGTATTTTGGCTGATTTGCGTGCGAGTAAAACTAAAAACGTCATATAATGTCATAAGCACGTGTAAGCGAGTGTGGCGTCGTGTTGACCCGAGGGTACCATTAGCCTTTTTATAAAGTCAAGTAGCCGGTCGATAGTATCTCGCGGCTCCCGCGCACCGCTTACTTTAATGAGGCATGTCATTTATTGAGCGCGGACTCTCTGTCGTAAACGACTAAATTTAAGTGTCATTTTTCATTTCACTGGTGCGTTCAGTAGAAACCGTAATACAATTGCATTTATTATTTATAATTTCTACGTAATGAACAGTAATATATTCCTTGCACATGAAACTTTCTGACATCACAAGTAACCTCATAACTCTCGCTACAAAAAAAACATTATAGGAGCATTGTAAAGGGTCTATTTTTATTCTATTACTTGATTTTTATGAAATATATTAATAAGTTACTGTTTAGTTTACGACATAGGTTCCGACCATATGATTACCAAAATTAAATAGTATAAAATGTTATTTCATTTTTTAACTATTTTAAATTAAAGCGAGGATAGCAGAGGAGAGAATAAAATACAAATTTATTTTCGAAGTAGGTCATTGCACAAGATGTAGGTTCACGTTTAATTAACACTCCTATTGTTAGATATTATTATGATAATGATTTAGTTCCTGTCCATAGGATATTAGATTATTGGCAATATTGTAATACTAGATTTCCTATAGAAACAAAATATGTATGTAAATAGTTTACCTTAAGGCATAATATTTCGACAAGTATATACTCCAAGTATTTATACAATTTTGACAATTGGTATCAATTTGTTTGTTGTCTACATCCAATAAAAGGTACATCTGTTCATAAATGATCTTACGGTTCAATTATTATATGATGGGCAGTAATGGGAATTTAACACGATTTGTATTGACAAATATCTTTTGAGATATACTGTTCGGTGGTCTATGATGACAGAGTGGACAGTGTTTCACGTGTTGCTATTTCTGTCGTGGCCGTGTACTCTATTAATATCCCATAAATTGTACTTTGTAAATTGTACAAGTAAATTGCTGGGTCAAGTACCTGTAATGATCGCACTGCGTTCAGCCCAGCCTGGCAACGAAGAAACCTAAGAATACCTTTGCATATTGAATGCGAAGATATTTTAGGAATATTGCTTACTAAATCGCATTCTCTGTTATTTATATGATAATTTGAGTTACCGGAGAAATAAAGGGATGAAATAGATAAGTTTTATATGGAACCGCTTGAGTTGCCTCGAATACTTCGATTGATTTCGAGATATTACAGGCCTGTGCGAGGTGAAATTCCTCTTGGTCTGTATGAATAATAAATGATTAAATGAGTATGCAAACGATACATGCCCTAAAGATATTGTTGTGTGGAGTGTATGCTGTCAAATGAGATCATGAATGCAAGCAGCTTTCGGGCGTCAAGTAGCCGAATATCTTCTACTTGTGTTTGGAAGAACAATGAAAGGATTCTAATCCCTTTTCTATGAAATGCGGATTTTACGAAATAGACTAATCTTCAGTTCACTGGTGGTAAGCAGCATCTCGGCATCTAATCCTACAGAAGACAAACGCAAATATGTTGCTACATTTGAAAAAGATCGTCGTGTGATACTGTGTTGGCAACATACCTCACTGAAACGCAG
Source organism: Phocides pigmalion okeechobee (assembly GCA_018251015.1). Taxonomy (NCBI): domain Eukaryota; kingdom Metazoa; phylum Arthropoda; class Insecta; order Lepidoptera; family Hesperiidae; genus Phocides; species Phocides pigmalion. The sequence continues at coordinate 81,490 of DWON01000001.1, forward strand.
GAGTTGCTATACTCTGGAAATGGGTGTGGCATTAGTTCCTTCCGGGTTGAACACACCCTCACACTCAACACTCTCACCACATACTCAAGTACAACACAACATTTAACACTGCTAATGCAAATGATAACATTACTACTACAAGTTATTTTCACCGTTTTATATCACTTCCCAAAAACTCCCTTGTTACAATTGTAGTCGTAAAACTTAGGAATGAGCCGATACAGCCTATATAAATAATACGATTTCGTTTTTTTTGCTCGTAATATGACTGCGTCCTGCAAGACCTGAAAACTTCTATTGAAAGCTTGTTGTGTGTGTAATTCTTTGTGAGATCACCTCACGGCTGGTCTTTGTCGTGAGCAGTGTCGTTGGCTTGTTGCCGGTGTCGGTGGTGTCGAGGGCGGTGTCGGCGATGTCGGGTCCGATCGTGAAAGTGGGTGAGTGGCGGGCGCGGGCGGCGGGCCGCGCAGGTGCCGCCGAGGCCTTGCCGTGAGCGCGCGCGCGGTATGCGGTCGCACCGGTTCTTCTACCAACGTGGATTTTTTACACGCCACACATCAAACACATTGTTGTCATGTTTTGCTATGATGCAAAAAATTCCAATTTTATACGTCAACCAAATTTATAAGTACTTTGGACCGTTATATTTGCTTTAATCGCTGTTTCGAACCAGATCTCAAGCTATTCTGCTAATTAATTACAAATCTATTAACGAAATTATGCACACGGACATAAAATAAATTAAATATTTTACGAAATTTTTAGACGTTGTGTCGAGTCGTGCTGCCGATGTAGAGTCGTTTTTAAGTGGCCATCAGTCTGTTATCGTTACATAATGTTTATTTTAGTATCCACGTGTTTGCTATTCCGAATACATAATGTTATTAAATGTTATCGTCAAAAGAACTGCCTTTTAAATAAAAAAAATGGAGTGAGCACCGGGATCGGGTGCGAAGCTGATTAAGTGATTAAGTACCGCTGTCAGCTTTGCAGATAATTAGGCCCATAAATTGAGTGTAGTAACGGGCTGCAATGCAATAAATTCTGCTCAATGTTAATTACATTGTTACAATGTTACGGCTCCGAGGGAGGATGAACTCGTGACACGCGTATAAAGTTTAAAAGTCTGAATTTATGCAAATAAATAAAGATGAAAACAATTTGTCTGCAATGTTGAAAATGCATTTACTTAAGTTACCCTATATTATAACTACTTGCGGCGCCTAGTCGTAACTATACGCGTCTGACAGGCAGGGAACTCCAGGTTTGATCCCGGGTGACACAGAACACTAGATTAAGAATTTAGAATTATTTGTATTGTATCAGTCTTTTTGTCTATTCTATGAATACAGGGAATCGTATCGTAAAGCAATGAATGTATAAACCTTCATTTTTCGATCCCAAAACTTTACATGACACTTGATATGAGACAATTTTATAAAAACTAAATTCAAATTCAAATATTTTATTTAATTATAAGGTATTTACATACACATAATGAATGTCAAGGGTACAATGTAAAATCAGTACCTCGGCTTTGGACACCTGTTGGCTAAGGTTGACCGGGAGCAAAAAAGCCCGCGGATAAATCTCTCAGCACTATTTCTAAATCAATCGTTGTTAATAAACTTTAAACAGTATTACTTTAGAGAGATAGTGAGCACACAAGACAGCTAATTGTGTGCCAATTAAATGGGTCACATTTATATAACAAATGTATTAGATAAAGTCAATTTATTACACCAATACTCTTACCGTCTTAAAATTGAAATGATGTCGTCCTTTTCGTGTCCTAACAGCGATGCTCGATACGCCCTCAAAGACACTAAATCAAATTTGCTTTTGTAAATTAGAGTTGACTGAAATTATTATAAATTATGCAGTATCGCGAGTGTGGAAAAACATAGATAAAGTCGCACGCAAAAGCTCGAACTCATAAGGCATTCCATTAGTACACTTGTGCGTAGTACTTACACTGATGACGATGTATTAAATGATATTCTACATTAGGATACTCTGTCTCATAGCTGTCGTGGACACATACCAATTTCATACATCCAAATCTTGAGCATAACTGTCCTACTGCTGGGACTTCTCTCAGAAAGAGAAGATGTCCATACTCCACCATATTACTAGTGAACTTAAATTTAAAGAATTTTATGGAGAATTCTTAAGCATAAGTCTTAAGCACCTTTACCGTTAAAGCAAGGGATAAATAATTACTAAAACTCAAATAACTAAGACGAATTAGCTGTGAATGTCTAGAATTTGAACCCTAGACATCTGCGTAGGCTTCGAATGTTCCTTCGACGTTCTTGAAAGAGAGAAAAAATGTATGCAAGAAAGAAGAAAAATTAAACTGAAAGAATTTCAGTATATTAATCATATATATAAATAAATGCATTTCAGTAGAAATGTATCATTTATCGTAACTATTAATTGTCTGGGATTCGAACTAGGACATTTGGTGTAGGAAACCTGAATTTACACAGTTAAATCCTAATTTCTTTGAGTTTAATCAATTGCGATCATGAAATCAATGCGATTTGTGAACACCTTTTACAGATGTAGATAAGTAAGCTTAGATCAAGATACTAGTGCATACTTTGCAGACACTAATGCATACTTTTATGAATAATGCGGAGACTCAGGTTTTTTTGTTATGGGCATATAAATTGTAACATTTTCTTTTGCTCCATACTTGCAATATTTATTGTTCTACAAGACTCTAAAACTTCAGTTGCAGTGACAATATTAAATTTGTTTAACCAAGTAAACTTAATCACTTCTAAACTCAGTAAATATTCAAAGAAGAACTCTTTAATTTATTACCTACATTGAGATAACTTTTGGACATTATGAATATATCCAGATTTAGAAGAGAAATTTAATTAAGTAACAAGTTACATTGATACAACTCTACACCTGTGGCATATCGACTGTATGATGATTATTGTGCTATGAAGGTTATCTTGTGTAATTACTAATTGTTTTATTGTTTTTTCACTGCTTTGAAGTCTTTAAAAACTTACACTTCTTGATGTGTAACATCTATGTCTAAGATAGGACCTTTAATATTTATCGTACCAAAATCTCCTCCAAAGTACCGATACTTACATATACGCAACTTAATCAGCTAATTAAAGACACTCAGAACTGATTTGTATACCTGTACTTATCTTCAACTGCATCTATCTGATATTGGTTATGGCACTGTATCTGCGAATATGTATTACCATTTACTTATTTCATTTATTCCCAAATAAATTTCAACGCGATTGAATAAGACCGGTGCTTCTTCTTAATGGAACATTGGACTTAAGTTATGCAACCACTAAGCAACATTTATCGTCAGACGTAACTGTAGTATTACCGCGAATATCACATAAAGCTTTACATAAAATACAGCGGTTTATATTTTCATAGGATAACATTAATGATGCACTGAAGTTTATAGCCATGTACTCTCTAATTGGTAGCAATCTGCTAACTTAAGCAACATATATATATATATATATATCTCGAGCCAGTTTTATGGGCCTTGCTGTCTTTTAAATTGTTGTCAAGTCGCCGATATTGTAATAAGACACCGTCGAAGATCTTCTGGCAATTCGTAAACATTCAATGATCAAGTTAGCCTTAAACCTAGCTTTTCCTCCTCTCGTTTGGAGACTAGTACTATCAACGAATTGCAGCTTATATCTGAAGCAACATTCAGTAACAGGAGTCAAGTCTGAGTCTCTTTGGAAAAACTGCATACGGTCACGCAATCATTACAAATGTGAGCCAATTCTTAGATATCTTAATTTAATAGCATATTTGTAACATCGCAGCTTTCCCACTTTCATTACCAACGGATTTCAAACTAAGGATTGCTGAAGTGATGTCATCAAATTGCGAGAAAGAAACGAGAACGTAATGATTGTCAGCACCATGCCTTGCAACAAATGTTGCCAAGTGAGCGTGCAGCCTAAAGGCGAAGGCGCCAAGCCGCCGGCAGCAGCGTCGCGACCCACACGCGGCCTTGCGCTGTCTGTCGCCGCTCCAGGATCATTTACTCGCCTAGATACAATTACAACCAGTACTTGCGTTAATCCTGATTTAATCGCATATTTATCGCATATCGCGCAATTTCTAGTTTCCTCACGTACATGTTTCAAGCTATCACATGTCGTTTTGCATATCAAGAAACGAGAAATTTGTTCCTTAGGTGAAACAGGTATTGCAAATTATTTAACTATTCATTTTGAACACTGATGGGAGATATTTATAAAAATATATACATCTACTTTTTAATATTTATAGGATGCGGTCTCTCGTATTAAAATGTAGGAAGGACCGGATAATTGAGACAGCTTGGCCACAGTGCTGTCATTAAGTCGTTTGGGGTCTCGAATAAATTGTGAGCGTGCCCTGCTAATTTGAAAACAACATTAAATTTTATAGTGTGTTAAAACGGCAAGCAAATTTTTAGGGTATCGACTTGATAACGGCGGTTATTAGGCTCTATTCACAAGTATATTCACAATTCTGTTGAAGAGAAGATGTGCTGAAATAAAGTTGGGAATAGTTTTTTTGTATTTTACCAACGTAAAAAAGAGGGTTTTCAATTTGTTGAACTCAATTTTGTAGATCTGAATTTGTAATCAAAATTATTTGCTAGTACAGGGTAAACTCGTATCTAGACAGTTACGATATTTTTAAAAACGTGACGATTAAAAAATATATATGTATATCAGTTTCCCGATATTTGGATGACACCTTAACTGTGGTCAAGTACACTTCAATGCGAATGCATGTATTATGTCAAGAATCTTGTTTACGAACACGCACTTAGTACGCTGAGTAGGAGTAAGTATAGATAATATATATTTTTATATTATCAACGTCTTAATCAGGTATCGTTCATATACTAAGTTAATCACGCTCCGATACCAAATTGTGTCAGAGAATAATTTATCAAAGCATGATTGAACAATTCATGTCACTTAACGTGATTCCTCCACTTACAGGCGTGTCAACATAATGAACTTACGTCGATAATGTGTGCCGCACTGAGTTGTTCAAATAGAAGTATGTGTACTTTATATTGTCAAAACATTTTTCGAGTAAAACCAATTCGTTACTGTGTCGATAAATGAGGGGAGACCCTAATTCGTTATCCACGAATTGAACTTATAAGTTCAATATGCACGAGAAACAATTGGAGCTCGCGTGAACTGGCGTAATGTAAAATAATAATTTTATTGTTGCAGAAAAATATTAGGCATACGACAGTGACTTCGTCCATCTCAGTGGTTTTATATATGTTACTAAATACTTATTACATATAGGTTTTTCGTTACGTTAATCGTTGTCAAATTGACTCGAAATCGAATCAATTTCGTCGAATCAAATTGTCAAAATCATTAGAGCATAAGTATGTTAGGTTGCTCTACGTACCTTCGGGTTTGTATGTTCACATATATACATAAATAGCTGCTGTCTGTGATTTTGTTCCTGTGCGCATTAATTTTCGGTGTTTCCATAGCTCTAATAGCAAAATATGCTACTTTACCCACTCCAGTAACATTTAAATTGCAATAACATTTTTTATAGACCGATTGAAATAAAACGAACATTAAACATTATAGGAAGCTTACTGCAATACTATATTAAAAATCCTATTGAAATCGGTTAAGCAGTTGCGTCCAATGCGGACAAAACATAGAAGAAAAATACAGCTGATGTTAACTTACGTATAACATAGCTTTCTATCAGTGATCAAATGGTTAAAATCGGTCTAGTGATTTCGGAGCTTATTTGGTACAAGCTAATAAACAAATCTTTCCTTTTTATAATATAAGTATTCCTTTTTATAATTTATACAACCCGTTAAATAACTCTGATGGAAATATAATTAGGTTCCTAAATAAAATAATTCAAGATAGTGATGTTTACGCGATTATATTAAACCATTGTATGTATACCTCAAATTGATACAACTTTGGAGTTACAAGTAGTTCTAATGTGAGTCTTTGAAGTTCTCAATCACTTATCTTTAATTGCTTGATATTTCCGTAAAACTATTCAATAATAATCTAAATTTAGCCCGTACAAACAGCCAAACGAGAATTTTAAAACGGGTTTTTATATATTTTGAATCATGTAAATAAGCATGGAAATAGCGATTTTTTATGTCACAAGAGTAGCAAATGAAATTACAAGCCGACTGATATTAAATGAGCGTTCCGGGCCATGAATATCTACATCCAACTTTAAATACAACTAAAGTCTTATCTGAGTCTGATATTGTACGTAGACACAATACTATTTTTGAGGACTAAAATGGTCAACCCTTCTTGTTGTAGCTGGTAAATACACCTCTCTATGTAAAACACAATACTTGTTTCACAGAGAATTATAAAATTGGTAGTGGTACCTCCCCGGTGGGGATTATATTTCTACCACCTATTAAAAGTATTCAAAACGTACTAAAATACTTATAAGAGCAGTTACTTCAATCCAAATATTATATCTGTGCAGAGTATAAAGTGAATCCATGTGAACGCTGCTTAAATTTAAATGGAATATTCTCGTATTTACCTCTATACCTGCCGTAGACCGCTGTCCCCCAGCTGTCTGGCAGCCTACCATCACCATTTAAAACCATCCAGTATCTGAATCATCTTGTTTTATATTGTCTGCAGTGATATAAAACAACGAATGAGTAACAAAGAATAAGGCTTTTATTTCATAGCAATTTTATACGGCACCACTTATTTTTTACATGAGAAAAGTAGCAATCGAGCATGCAAGAGCATGAAGCTTAACATCTACCAAATATTAAGTAGTCACTGCAGCCGGACTTCCACATACAACGGGATTTAAGTCACACAGATGTCGTAACTTCTGAGACTTAAATTAGTCTCTTAGCTTTAAGTATACCCAGCAACCGTATATTGTATGACCCCTCTATTTTACTATATATATTTTTTAAATATTTTTTACTTTATAGTGGTTTCGTAAATCGGTTCTATACTTTAAATTTCTTTTCGCAGTTGTCTTCTTAAAGACCAAATATCGCTTAAAATATTCCTATTTTAAGAGATGATAGTAAGGCCTCTGTATTCCCGCGATACCATTATGTAAATCGCGAGATAAAGTACGTTTTAAAACAAATTTTATGTTAACGTGCACGATTAATACGACCCAACAGAGCATTCTCAGTTAACAACGTGTCAAATAGAGCAAAATGTTATCTTTATATAAATTTTAATGAACATTGTGCCTAATGTCTTTTTTGCTGCTCGAAACAGAAATATTATTATATTTTATTGGTTTTATATACAGCCTGTGTATATGTCCTATGGGATATAAAAATGCTGTAAACAAAACCAATGAGACCTAGGAAAGTTTAGAAAATTCCACAAGGCTTAACAACCGATAAAATCTACTGATATATCGATGCCATGGATTAATTGTAAAAAACAACGCATATTTTATCTCACTCAATTAAAGAACTCTTTCTTCTTGAATTTAATGGCAAATCGATAGGTCGCAGTGGCCAACGATACATAAAAAACATTAAAGGTGGCATCGGAAAGCGAATTGCGCAATATGTGTTCAGGAAACCCAGAGATTCCGTGCGTTATCAGTAACGGGAAGCGGCGTGACGGTCGATCAAGCCACTGGTAGCCACCACACAGATGTGCAATATCTATATCCGTACATGTAATTATGAGATTTAATTAACGTATAACAGCCTATCGAATTGCAAATAATCACTGCTGATCCAGAGACATAACGTCCCTAACCAGGGCCATAACAAGAGTCCATGAATTTGATCATACCTGCGTTTGCTACTCATGAAGGTTAGGATGGTTTCCCATATGTAAGCAGGCTGTAACCGTATCTTCGCATCACAAAAATTAACCAAGGTATCAACGTCCCAATGGGATATGAGTTGTGATAAGGTTATATGGACGTTCATGAACTTCAAAGACCTTGCAACATAAGATACCTGCATACACAGTTTGGGCTCTTAAAACCTTACTCATAATTCTAACAGTGCCGAGCAAATTTTCTTTTGATCGTTATAGCTCAATAGTACACATTTGATTAACTACATATCATATTTCAGTACAAGCTGGCTCTAATCTTTCGATATTCACTTCATATTGTATACTCTGTTCTAATTTTTACTTTGCGGTACATTTTAATAAATGATGATCAGTCGAAAGATTAAGTTTCATATTTGTATCTGACACGAAATCTAAATATTTCCATATTAGAGCGGTTACTTCAAAGAGTTGCTCCCGAAAATCAGGCAGAGTATTGAAAAATAATAAACAGCAATGTTGAGTAGGTGACCTCGTACAGCCAATATGTAAACAATTAAAGAGCAGTAGGGCAGGAGCTTCTTTCACTATTTGTTTTTAGTATAATTATGAAATGATGCTAAAAAAATATTTATATTTTTTTATGTTATGAGTTTTAGTTCTGCCAGACGTAGGATATAAATCTTCTTTGGTTGCAGTGGCCACTTAAGCTTATGTGGCCTGCATCCCTATTTTCTATTCTTCTTATATAATAAGAAAAATACTAAAAGTTCTATCATATCTATTTTTTGGACTAGTCCGACTAGTTTTGTGCTATTTTCTCTGGTGTGACCTACAGGAGTCTATTAAGAAGGACCTAGTATATCTTCAAAACTAATTCGATAATCAACAACAATAAATATATTTATGAAAAATAACACATTTTAGTAAAACCATTTTAGAATATCAGATTTTAAAATAGCTTTTAATTCAATTTAATATTTGCCCTGAAAATATTAGTTCCATTTTAGACATAAAAATGTAGATCGTGATGATTTTCACGTTATTGGAAAGAGGGAAACATAGATTATGTTATGATAATAAGATAAAGGTTATTTTAAAACGATTCGAGTTGCAATATTCTAAAGTAACACAGGCATGATAGAAATTACCTATTTAGGCCACGGACGCTCGCCACTTTGATGTTAGTCATGGTAATAGTATTATAAACAAAGTAAGCATGGCTGGTGTCTTGCTTACTCAATAACTCTTAAGTTTATGTTTACTACGGGTGGATTTCACTTTCTCTTAATAATGAACTAGAGACACGGCCTGGGTTTTCCGACCACATTAAACCGGCGAAGGATTGTATATAATAAATGAATGTACCTATGCGTGTCGGAACAGGGAACTAGCGGAGAATGGATAAGTTAGGCTCCTACCAAATAGGTTTCTTAAATGTTTGTTTTTCATAAAACTTGTACTAAAAGTCAATATAGAACATGATATATAGTCTATCGTTTCAATTTTTATGTATTAACTGAATACGATGTGACGATAAAACATTGTATTTGAACAATTCTTTTGTAAACAACTCGCGCAATGTCATATAAAAAGACATATCTGAAGTTTTCATATATACTTTTCATACTAAATATGTAAGTTTACCCTACTCTAACCATAGTATTATATTTTACCTAGGAACTACAATCTAATTTTCCACCATGACCACGCCATTTCAACACTACGAATGACGTCACAAATTAATCTTAAACTCGACGGTACGTTCTAAAACAGGTGAGTTCTAAAACGGGCACATGTTACACTTTATTGTTATAAATTTAATTTTAGATATAAATTGTTTATGTTAGGTCATTATTTAAGCCTCGATTAGCCTACGCGGTCTGAACACCACATAAAACAATGTTCATCTATCTTTTAACACTTCATGAATCTGGCAAATTCCAACCTTTATTGCTAATAGTGGCTATAGTTGTAAAAGCATGCAGTACTTACGTCGATTACGGAATTGATTTCGTGAACGAGCTCGTACCAGGAGTTGCTATCCTAAAATTATATTTGGGTATAGATTTATACATGACTAGCTGTGGCCCGCGACGTCTTTCACGTGAGCTTTAATTTTTAGGTTTAACCCCATTTCTAATAGCAAAATCTTCTCATTTACTCACACCCGTATTATTCAAATTAAGATAACTATTTTGTTTATTGATTCTTTGAAATAAAACGAATACAAAATTGTAATTGAAGTTTTGAATTGAAGCAATAGAGAAAACCGCATTGAAATCGGTTGAATAGTTTTTGACACTACCACGAACAAACGCACAGAGAGACAGACAAAACTGATAACATAGCTTTCTATTAGCGAAAACTTGGGTACAATCATTCTAGAAGTTTCGGTACTTATTTGGTTCAAACAAGATGAAAAAAAAATCCTCTTTTTTATTAAACTGAATGCCAAAATAAGTGAAGAAAACAAGATAACGACGAGACAATATTAAATAATGAAGTACAGTTCTTACGAACCAATGTTTGACGAGCGCTTCCATTACAGGCAGACGTAAATACCTACTGATTAGTAATTATTGCTATTGGATGAAGCTACGGAAAATTTGGTGAGTCTAGGTATGCGTGGGAAACTGAATTTTCCCACGTGAGCGCAATCCTAGTGTAATACAGCGTGCTAGTTTAATCTGCCATTTAAAAGCAACGAATATTATATAAATGAAAGGTGGGAGAACTATAGTTCGACCGGGGAGGTACCACCGCTGCCTTCATAATCCGCCGTAAAGCATTACTTGTGTTTCGGTTGGAGAGGTGCGGTTGTCGGCTACACTATAAAGCGTGGCGACCATCTTAGTCCTCAGGAGTAGAAACGCATCTACGTTCGATCTCAGATAGGATTTTGGTTGCTTTTGTGGTCGTGCGTGGATGTCTATGGGCTGCGACTACTTAAAGTCAGGTGGTTTGCATTCTCTTTTGCTACTCTTCTCACATAAAAAAATAAACATTTACGTACATTGAAATAATTTATCACTTTGCATCTATAGTTAATATTTTGTTAAAAACACCGTGCAAAGAAATGGGAAAATGACATCACATTGTCACATGGTCCATCGTCCATCGTCACAAAACTGTGGATGAGGCAGTTTCGTTGGGGGCCTCGGCCACATTCAAATTAGGAGGCCACACTGTTTGGTGTTAAAACGTTTGATAAGTGTACAGATATGTGTAAATATTGGTCGCTAATATTGATCATGTCTGCCAAGTTAGGCGGGCCGCATACCATAGCAGTCAGCAAACGACTCTATTATATTTTGTATAACCATGTTTATATTTTGTTATTTTAACCTTTTTACACTTTTTGACTACGTATTGTGTCTAAATACTTCGCATACATCGAAGTTTTTACGATTCTTTTTTCAACATATCATTTTGAAAGTAAATAACAGGTGAAAAATAGGTAATTATAAAAGTTATTGTGTTTATCCTTATTTTAGATTATTTTCTAAAAACTGATAAAGTAACTACACTGATCGAAGGTACCATCTTGACCCTAATAATCCTCCGTGACACAGTCTTTATGTTTCGGTTAGTGACGTATATTTGCTATCTTCAAGCGAGCAGTTCATTGTAGTTCTCAGAAGTTGCGATGGATGTACTGCATCTTTCGATAGGACTTCAGTTCTGTTTGAGATTGGTTCTGGAAGTCTACTGTATCGACCACTCAACATCACGTGGTCTACATATTCGTTTCGTCCTCATGTACCATAAAATAAATATTAAATAAATAGATGGTTACAAAATAAGTGGCATCTAACCACCCGCTGTGTAATTGTTGTAAGCATTTTAGGAGTTTTAGGTGTGTGGGCAGACTAACATGGTAATAATTGCCTAAATTCCTTGTCTGTTAAATGTTAAACGTTCGTTTCCGTGATAATATTTTTGTAATTGTTTAAAAACATACAATTATCTTGAATTATATGAGGATATTTGATTGTAAATGAATACATAATTAACGTAACTTCTTTTAACTGTGAGTTAAATACTTAGCAAAGAAGGTGCGTATCTGATACTTTTCTGAAATATATGTATATTACATGTAGGTATGGGCGCACATTTATAGTTTTATTTTTAATTATATTTTATCCGCTAAATAATAACTATAAATCATTTTATAGTGGTAGTAAAATTAACTACTTACGTAGATAATAACTTTTATAAGAGATTTTACGTAGGTATTTTAGAATGGCTGAACATTTTCAATGTACTCTCCGTATTATGGACGCGTCAATGATTTTTATTTCACTAGTGGTCACCAATCTAACTTCCAACAGCATCCCACGTTGCTTTACTTAGCCGAATCTATACAATTTATCACAGGTAGCGGGTCTATTTCGTTCTAATTTATAACAGTAAAACAATTATAAAATTTACACTAACTAAATAATTTATTACAATACTAAAGAGTAGTAGGTAACATTAACAATAATGTGATATAATAATTGTTTAGTATACAAAAACTTGAATAAAGTACACTATAAATAAGGAAAAAATAATAATTGAAAACGTTTCCGTATCTGTAACAAGACCACAAACGTAGTGCTAACCGTAATTGGCACATTAATATTTTGTCTTCATTAAAAATGTTTATTTCCTCAATAAACCGCGTGTCGGCTGTCGTTAACTAATTCCGCTATAAATACTTAATATTTACATCGAGTGCTTATTAACTGAAGTCGTGTGGCAATCATTTTATCTAGTTGGGATTGCTTTGAAAACGCCAATGAATACCGTATGTAATTATATGGAATTATATCTGATTCTAATTTTTTATCATGTTAAGAAAAATATGTGCGGATAAATATTTATTACAAAAAACTGCGCTGTGAAATTTTTATCACAAATAATTTAACATTAAAATCAGTATTTATCTTTGATAATTGCACTGTCGCAATCTGTGTAATGAGCAATGCTTTTGTCTTAAGATATATTGTTATAACTAAAGGATATAGTATTTATAACTATTTTTCACAGTGACCAAATGCGTCGGTCATTGTAAAAAATAGTTATTTTGGTTATCTTCAGCGAGTATAAGGGTAAGGTTGTTCAAATAATTCTTAGTAATAAAAATTTTAAAAGCCCGTAATAAAATACCATTAATACATTAACCTACATAGTGAAAAATCTGTCATATATACTCCTCAGTACGATCTAAAACACTTCAGTTATGTTTAGTTCATGGACTGCAGCAACTACTGAATATTCGATCATTTACAATTACTACCTTCCTTATATTTAAAATATTCAATAATATATAACATAAACATAATATAACTTAAAATATAAGGAGTATATTATTGTAATATCGATTAATGAAACACGCTTCTCTTTTTTACAGAACGGTTTCGTGGAGTGTCGGAGTGGTGATGAGGAGTGTGGGCTGATGGAAGACTGCGCGGTTGTGATGCCTCGGGAGGGCTGCTGCGTGCGCTGTAAGGGTTGCTGGTATAACGGCACCGAGCATGCGTCACACACTGAGTGGGGGGAGGATGGCAAACTGTACCGGTGCGAGGCAGGAGTCATCACTATATCAAGGCCGGAATGCTATGCAGCATGCGACAGCCCGAAGCATCAACGACACACACACTACAACATGCATTACAACTGCCCCGTTTGTGATGGTAATTACTATAATATTAAATTATTTAATTTCTAAATTATTACGAGAAATTAGAAGGGTAAATATCTTACACGGTGGAACTTAGTTACTATTTTTGAATGGTAAAGACAAAGTGGTTATATGGTATGGTACTTTTATGTCGAAGTTTGTCATTTGAAGGTAGGTGTGATTACATGATTTGCGCTTTATTTCTCGTGAGGACCTCTATGTGATCACAGATAGGATTTCATCTCATCTCATCATTTGAGGTTGAATACGGATGTCCATGGGCTACGTCGACCACTAATTAACAGGTTACCTGCACGCTTGTTTGCTACTCTTTTAACATAAAAATACATCTTACAATTAATTTAATGCAAATAACACTGAGGTAAGAAATGATTTAGATAAGGTTTAGTTATAATAACAATATCAAAAATAAATTTTACTTCAGTACCTACTACATGTACTCTTATTAAAATGTTATGTGCTCGGGGCTGTGATGTCTCCAAACATTACGATATCAAATATAGTAAAGTCTCAAGGCACCCATATATTCCAAAACTGATAAGTCAGACACGATAATGACTTTAAAGAATGCAATGGTCATTTCACGCTGTGTTTTCCCACCAAAAGTACTCCACGTAATGTCCGACGATTATAACCGCTGGGCAGCGCTGGTACCTTGTTTCGAAGCGGCCACCCAGATGCAGGACGGCAAAAAACCCTATAATCCCATCACAAAACAAACTAAGCCGACATGCGAACTTAATAAAACCAAAAAAGCTCGGCAATTTACGTCCGCTTCCAAACTCTAACAAGTTGATTAATTCCAAATCAAACAATGGTTATTTTCGAAATGATTGCACGGAATTGCTTTTGAGTACCTACTGCCGACGTGTTAATCGTTTTATTATGTCCATAATTATGTTTTAAAATTATATTATTGAAGAAAATAACATAATCGTTAATTCGTCAAAAGACTAAAGCAACTAGTTTATGTATTATTTCGTTATTTATGTTTCTTTTTCACACCTTTAGATAACCTTTAAAAATGAACATGGGATAGAGCTACTTGTAAGAGTTTTAAATGGGTACATGTCAGCTAGGAAGAGCGTCTCTAGTGACCGCGATTCGCCCACACGCCGTGGTCGACAATAGAGTAGCAAGATTGCGCAGTAGCAAACTACCTTCAGACAATGGACCAACCACTCTACCATAATAACTCGTAGCGCTTACAAATCCGAACCTATTGCCACGATGACTATTATTGGACAACAAAGTGACTCATTGATCTGTCTATTACTAATAAGAACTCGAGACTGCTGATTACGGATGCACTGTGCAATGTTTGTAAATTGTATTAAGGGGTATATGCAGTTTTGTATAATATAATAATTTCAATCAAACAATTGAAGTGGCGCCAAAGTTCTCGTAAATATAGTAAAAAATATTATAAGCAATTAATTCTGATGAACCGCGAAGCGACGTTCGAAGTTTACGCGATGAATGAAAGTGAAAAAGCAAAAATTAACTTTTTATGTGTTTAGTAATCAAGCGGACCACCCTATCGATTCGAATGCGAGAATCCCTTCCATGCTTACCGAACACGAACCGATTTCTATCTCATATTAAAACAAGGGCTTATTATATTCACGGGGGTTCATTAAAATTATACATTTGTATCGGGCCCAGTCTCCCACGGCGTTGCGTCTCTATTATTGACCATAAATCAAAAAGTTAACAACCTACTTAAAAGGTTGAAACGGGTAGGTTTTTGTCTGCAACTCAAAGCGACCGACGTCTGCTTGGCTGCGGGAACGCTGAGGTGTGTTCTGTTTATTTGTTTTACGACCCCAATGGTGCATTAGCCTTTTTGCTCCTTTTATATCTTAGTTCTTGACGATTAGTGTTATCAGCATGGGAATGAATGGCCTTCTTTTGGGTTTGACCGAATATTCGTGACTGGCATTACATCTGCTTAAGTATTATAATATTCTGCGATAATTTATGTAATA
The DNA here is from genome assembly GCA_018251015.1 of Phocides pigmalion okeechobee. Lineage (NCBI taxonomy): Eukaryota > Metazoa > Arthropoda > Insecta > Lepidoptera > Hesperiidae > Phocides > Phocides pigmalion. The sequence continues at coordinate 96,987 of DWON01000001.1, forward strand.
TGTATTTATTTAGATTCTTAGTTACATATCACAAGTGCGCTAATGTTTTTGAGTAAAGTGTAGTAGTTTAAACCATACATCATTGTTTAATTACTGTTGTGACCTTCATTAGAAAAGACAGATATTGGTGAACTACGTACGTAATGATAAATCATTAGATAAGTAATTTAATAAATCCGAATGACGTTGCAATATCTTAATTGAACGCAATACCATTGCGCTACCGTATTTATCTTACCTTGGTATATATTTCAGTAAGTTTGTTTTCCTTGTTGTTTTGTGTGTAAAACGTAATAATTAAGCGAATTGTAACTATTATTAGGTAACTATTTATTTGCAAAATGGATGATGCTACAATAAAAAAAAGCTTAATAGCAATTATTTTCACGTATGTTGCAAATGTAACTATGAATTTATTATGATTGTAGTGATAATTTGACTGTTACTTATTTTTTTACAAATTAGGGAAGGAATAGAAACAAAAATATTGCAAAAACGATCTTTGTTGGTCATTTTTAGCAAAATGGATAAAATCAATAAATACAATTGCAAATATTTGGAATCAATAAAGGCGATTGCAAATAGATTTTTGATGATATCTTTGTGGTAAACAGTAAAGTCATTATTATAAAATTCTATATTTCCGAAATGAAGTTCCATATTTATAGTTTTCATGATAAGCATATTCAGAAGAAGGAATATAAATAACGCGAAAATAACCACCTTATAAACTTATAAAATTGTTATGAAATTTTATACAGATACTTCAATTTTATTTACAAATGTACATTCGTGATAAAAAAACAGCGACAATTTGAAGTCTAAAATCTAACATCAAGCGTACTTCTACTTTGCATTTATCATTATTTTTTATTAATAAAAACTAAAGTGGACGATGAGTGACTTGTAAATATTAATACAATAATGTGGTATGTATTTTTAATATCATTAGTTGAAAAAACGTTTGATCGTTTTTAATGTAGATAAAAAGTGAACTCATCTAAATTCTTGAGACGTCGAGAGTGCTATCGTTATTATTGGGCATGCCTGCGACGTCGACCTGAGAAATTAAAATAATTAGCTTGTGAGTACGCATTGTGCGTGCAATGAATATTTTATTTGAGTGGTAGAAATGTTTATCATAGTACGTATAGTACTGTAGTAACCATTAAATGAAGAAGAGGCCGTGTTCACTGTTTCTTTGTAATTGGGTAATAATTATTAATGATTGAAAATTTTTGTCATGTCATTTTACAGATGTCGGCTTAATAAAACGTATCGTGTCAACTTGTGAAGTTGACTACACATAAACATAATATAAGAACGATGAAATCTGTCAAATATAAATGTATATTTTTCGATAAAAAATACAATTAACTACTTAAGGAATCCTAAATTGACCCTGATATTTTAACTGTTTTATAATTAATAGTGTCAGAATCGTATCTATAACTTAAGGAAACCTAAACTGACATTGATATTTTTAACCGTTTTGTAATTAAAGATGTCAGAATCTTATATTTTAACAGTTTGACTGGGGAGGTACCACTGTCGCTCTTCATAATTTGTCGTAAAGCATTACTCGTGTATCGGTTGGAGAGATGCGGTTGCCGGCTACACTTTGAAGCAAAGTGACCTCTTAGACCTCAGGAGTAGTAACGCAACTACATTCGAGTTCAGATAGGATTTCGGTCGTGTTTGTCGTTGTACGTGGATGTCTATGGGCTGCGACTACTTAACATCAGGTGGTTTGCGCGCTCGTTTGCTCTTCTCACATAAAAAATGCATGCAGTTGTGCAGTGACCATACTCCACATCTATTTCCACCTCATAACAACAGTGTAGTGCAGTCCTGGTCTGGTATAAAGGATACAAATAAGCTTATTCGGTTTTCAAATTGTGTTATAGTAGTTCTTAGAGCTAGCAACGCATATGTGATCGAAATCAGGCGATATTTATGTGCCATATGGAGTTGGTTACAGATGTTCAAGTGCAACAGTGACCAATTAACATGATGTGAATATTTCTCATAATTGCAGATCATTGATCCTTAGTTTACTGTTTAGATTTCAATCAGTTTTAGTGCGTGAGATACATATACAAATCTGAGAATAAATTATAGAATTTCAACTGTAACATATAGATGCTCATTTATTATTTTTAACGCGAGTACTAACAAACGATGAATACTTAATAGTTTGTCTACAAAAGGACAACATACTCGTACATTGTTTAGAAGTGTCAAGTTTTACGACGCGCTCTTAAATATCTTCATTGTCACAATTATGTATAGACCCGGCGGTCGAGTGAAGTACCAGTGCATCTCAATGCGTACGACTATTCAGTAACACAAATAATACAAAGCAATAGGTACTCATGCGTATTCAGTTATTATGTTTAAACGCACTTCTCCGTACTTCAGAACAACCTACCATAAAAGCTTTTTGATTGCGAATCAAGTATGTTTATAACTGTTGCCTGCTAACATTGTGATTCCTGTACATCGATAGAAAAGTGTACATGGTTGAGTATTATTAGAAAATATTCAAAAGCACTAAATGTTTTTACTTAACTGAGTTAGAATTTAACCCTGTAGATCAAATGTCAAGATCGGTGTTATGCGAGACATCCATAAACTACTAATGTTTTTACATTGTACTACAAAGGTATCAGTCTAATTAAGAACGTACAGTACGTAGTATAATTGTGCAGTTTTGAATTATTGTACGACTACGTGTATACGCATATTACCAACCTTTTTTCTTGTTCACTGACGAGATATGTCAGTTAAAGCGAAAAAACTTTTCATTTGTAAGTCATTCTTCGCAACTAAGGTTGACCGACTTGTGAGTAATTTCCTGAACTGACTGTACTTACACCATCATAAGTAGAGTTCAGTTTCATAGAAGCACAGTTATAATATGCGTACTAACTGCACAGGTGGTCGAATCTCGGCGGTGGGTCCCAGTCTCTGTGTGCGAGCGCTCGCGCCCTCGTATTCATTAGTCCCTGATTGATTCATCGTCCATTCGCACTAATTTATGGAGTTTGTGCTTCGCTTTGTCGCAGTCATGCCGCTCGAGGCCTTATCCACTCACGTCAAACAAAGGATCGCGTTTTGTCTCGAAGCATTGTTATGGTGATCTATAGACATCTCGTTTGCAGTAAAAAAGACAAATGCCAACGATTGAAACTGTTTAATTCTTTGAGTTTATAGTATTTGGCAGAATTATCTGGATCCATTCTATAAACAACTTTTATCATTCAAATAAAATGACTCTACTAAAATCATAATAATATTAGGGTTCGATTGACTTCATCAAAACTTTAAAGATAATTAGAATTCTTAAATTAGAACTGAATAAATAATTTATTCTGTTTTATAGCTACACACTTACATTCTCCATATCGTTGATGCGGTAGACATATAAACGACTGCACTAACACCCAAACCCAGAACTTATGATTAAATTTATCATTATTGTCTGCTTGTCCACACTTGGTCTCATTAGTTACGTTATAAAGTTACTATTATACAAGGGAAAAATCTCACAATGTATAGTTCCAACTGAGACTAAGAAAGTTATAAACATCGCTTCGATGAAAAGTAATTTACTTCGACTATACAAACTTGTACTGTGTGTAGGTACTTACATGGAAACTTTTCATATTGGCGTACACTGAATACTTGATGGCCACAAAGTACTTGCTGGTTATAGGCTGGCTGTGTCATGTCAATCATTTTAAATCTTTATTATATTACATATATATTCTTTTTAATTTCCAGAGTGCGTGATAAATGGGCAGCGTGTGGGGGAAGGACGCGACGTGCGTATACCAGAAGAGCCGTGTCTGTCGTGTCGTTGCGTCCACGGAGCTCTATCGTGTGCAAAGCGCGCCTGCCCCGTGCTGCCTTGTGTCACTAGCCAGCAAGAAACACCACCCGGGGAATGCTGTCCACGCTGCTTGCATCCTACATCAGATAAAATTCTGCTAAGTATGTTTATTTTTTGAAGGTTTCAATAGTGAGGTATTATCGCCACTGTTCTTTCTACTGAGGAGCTATTCTTGCGGTGAAATGGTCCTGTTACCGACTCACTCACAAAAGAAGTTGGTTTTAAGGGATAGAAAATCATCTATGATTGACTACACATGGAACTCCTTTTTTATATGGTATTGCTTGCAAATGCCCATATCCATCCCTTCAGTAACGGCGTGACCTCCTATACATAGAATAACAAACTGTATCAAAGATGTCGCCTCCGTTTAAATTCTATAAAATAAAATAAGTTTTGAATAAATTGAGGTATTTAAATTGATGACATGTGTGGCGGTAACAAATAGACAGAAAAAAATAGATTTTGGCTTTATCAATTACCGTAACTATTACAATAACATTGTCAAAAATCATTCAATGTGTAAACAAGTATCATTTAGAACTCTAAAACAAAAGCAAAGCAAAACTTAGTTATATGTATATCATGATTAATATTTTAATATAAAACATTACGTAGGTGTACACAGATAAATTAAAAAACTGTATCATGAATATGGTAATAACTTTTAATTATAGTTAATATTACCAAAATTTTCTTTCATTTTAACTTTGGAATGTCCATAAAAGAATGTACGTATTTTTTTCTAACATCCAACGAATTAACGAAGAAAAATAATAATGTTACTTAATTTATTTATTTCAGTTTCAAAAAATTCATCACCGAAGCCTTGTATAATTGGCAAAGAATACCATGCACACCAAAGTCCGTTTCGGGTCGATCCATGCACGGATTGCACGTGCATGAATGGAACAGCAGTGTGCACCCGACACACGTGCCCTGTCCTCACATGTGGGGCGCGCGCGCTGCCACCAGCCCCCGGCAAGTGTTGTCCTGAATGTCCCCAGGTAGAGGAAGCTAAATCTGCCTGTGTCGTTGCAGGGAAAACCTACCAGGTAATAAAATTTTACAAAAATATTCATAGTTAGTTAATACTTTATAAGAAATAATTATGGATCAAATTTTCAGAAAATAATACATTTAATCAACATTCGATATAAAATGTTTATTATAAACGAATGTATGTACGAATTTCAATAATAAATAAGTTGGTTAATAAGTAATACAAATAATATAATCAGATTTTTGCACTGCTAACTTCTTAAGTTTATTACATTACCTACCTGTAATTAAAAATGTGATAAAAAATCCAAAAATGCTAGATTTTTATGTTTAAATAGGTGGTTAAAAATTTGTAAGTATTAGGTATTACTTCATATATTTTTGCACAGGTTCACGGACAAAAATATGATTTATCTATAAGCTTTAAATAAATTAGTTCAGACTTAGCTGCATAATTGTGCTAATTGATTAATTTATTGTCTTACAGGATGGTGATACGTGGCAGTTAGATGCGTGTAAATCATGTGAATGTCATGGTGGACAGCCACGGTGTGCCATGGAGAGGTGTCCATCGTTAACATGTCCCCCAGATCAAACGCTTCGCCTATTGCCCGGCCAGTGTTGCCCCAAATGTATAGATGTCGATGGAATCTGCACAGTTTTCGGAGATCCCCACTATAAGACTTTTGATGGAAAATTTTACAGCTTTCAAGGATCGTGCAAATATCAGTTAGTATCTGATTGCAAGAACCATACGTTCTCGATTAGAATATCGAATGATGCTAGAAATACTTCACATTCTTCGTGGACGCGGACTGCCACCCTACGGATTGGGTCCACGAAAATCAATATGGGGAAAAGAATGAGAATAAAAATTAACGGTCAAAGAATAACATTACCTCATAAAATAAATGGCGTTGCCGATATCAATCGGAGCAATGGATCTGTTATACTAAAAGCCAAGATAGGAGTACAAATAGTATGGGACGGTGACGGATTCTTAGAAGTGACAGTGTCCAGTTTGTACAAGGGCAAATTGTGTGGTCTGTGCGGTAACTTTAATGCTATTGCCCGAGACGACATGAGGACTCGTGATGGGAGGCTCTTGAACGACACGTGGAGGTTCGGTTCTTCGTGGCGCGTCGGTGGACGTCGCGCTTGCACTCGACGCCAGGAGCGGCCGGGCACTAATACTCGCTGCAGACAATCAAAGCTAAAAAAAGCTCGTCGAGTATGCAGTGCGTTTGATCGCCACGACGCATTTTCTAAATGTGGAGCAAAGTTAAACCCGCAAAACTATAGGGACGCTTGTCTTCTGGATGCGTGTAGCTGTGCAGGTACGCGGTGTCACTGTGCGGCATACCGGGCATATGCCCGCGAATGTTCACGACTCGGAGTGGAGGCTTACGATTGGGCTCGTGCGGCATGGTGCGAAGGCCCTCCGCCGCCGTGGCTCAAACCCGGCCGTAAAGACTTTGGTCGATCTTCCAAAGCTAAAGGAAACAACTTCTTACAACTCAGTTCGATACCCAAGCCCTCCAACACGCGCTCACGGCCTCCACCACCTATTTTGCAATAGAGTGTTAACGGCTATACTTCTACTAGTCAAACTGCCAGTGTGGCGAAATGAGGTAAATATAAATTTTATCACTAAAATTTAATAAGTGTTTTAAATTTCTTAGAAGTAACAACACACAGTTACAATTTCTGAAGTCGGTTAAAATAATCATTCGTGACTTCAAATTCGTAAAAGTAACAAAAATAGGTATAATTTTAAAAGATCATGAAAACACTTCTTTGTAATTTCAATTAAAAAAAACGGTATATTACATAATATTTAGAAAATAAATCTAAACTATATTAAATTATAAAAACCAAAATTTAAAACATAAACATATATTAACAAAAAAATATATAAGTATGACAGTTTTATTTACATATTTTTTTTGGGACTGTTCGATTAGTTCGGACCTATAAGTATTCCTTACTGCTGAGCAAATATGTATGTGAAGTCATAATAGTTATAAAACAAACATAACATTAGCTATTTCTAAAAATAAAATTCCAGTTATAAACGTTACTTAGTATGCAAAGTATCACAATCTGTTAACTGTAGCGTTGTACCTAATTAGACGATATAATTTATTTATTGGTCCATCTGCGCTCATGTTTGTTAATCTGTGGTCAAAGTAAACATACTAGTATGTTAATAATATGAACGAGTTACCTTTTATAAAATCAAAATGTAGTGAGTTTTTTTATGAGAAATACATTAAGTCTTAACAACTATTGGCATTATACCCATGCTATTATCACAGCTACTTATAAAGCAGAAATAGACATAGAGGCCATACCACCGCAGTTAAATTACAAAAAGGTAGTTGTAATCAAAACCGCGTTTTGTTATTTATATCGATATATACGTACATCTTAATTGTTTTTTTATTTCATTATGCATACTGTAGGAGCATTTTATGAAGTTTGTAGCCGTATTTTAAATCAAACACTAAGTTTTACCACTAGTGGTCACCCATTAAACTCTAGTGTCCAGTTGCTTAATTTTTTCCGTCGATTATGACCTGAACAATGTACGTGAGGTAGAAGTATGTGTTTTTTATATGAGAAGAGCAGCAAACGAACATGCAAACCACCTGATGTTAAGCAGTCGAAGCCCATAGACATTCACGTGCAACCACAAACACGCACGAAATCCCATCTGAGCTCGAACATAGATGCGTTACTACTCCTGAGGACTAAGATGGTCGCCTCGCTTCAATCGGATTACGTCGGTCGAACTATAGTTCTCCCACCTTTGCATGTGTGTTTAAATATTAAATGGATATCGTATTATAATGAATCCCATTTAATTTTCAGAGTATTAAGGAGATGATTGAAAATGGACCGCTGGATTTGCCTCAAAGGCGCAACCATTTTTGCAAGGAACGAAGATCTATTTACTTAAACAGTATTCATAAAACTACTTTTAGTTTAGACAAGTACTGCATAATAGTTATATACGTATGTATTAGTAGGACCGTGTATAGCTCACTATTACCTCGCGAATTCGACCAGCATTATAATTCCATTTCATAATTTCATGTACTAAGTATGTAATTCATTATATTGGTGTGTGTATGAACATATGATTCATGACCTATGATATCCTTGTGGTAACATTGATGCTTTATTAATATGTGACGAATAACTTTTGTATGTTCTTTATGTTTTAAAATTTATTATTGTGAGCGGAATCATTACTATTTAGCGAAGTACATTTTTTACATATTTGTAACATAATTCATCATTGTATGTATATCTCTGTACAGTTTATTTTTATATTTAACTTGGTTCCTGGTTGCAAAAGCTTAGGTAAGTGACAACTGAATACGCACGTCGTTTCATAATATAATATGTGTGCTAGTTTATATACATTTTACAATTATTTGCATTGTAACTCTAAACGTTTCAACAAAATGTGATAATGATTAGCTTTGAATATGACTTCTGACAGGAGGAGGGCGTTTGGAAAAACATAGTTCAAATTGAGATCTCATCCGTAGGTAGTTGTTTACGAAATCTTAGATAAATTTAGCTATCCGAAGCCAAGAAGCTAATGCGATTGTGACAAGTGTATGTACTAGAATAAGAAGCTATAGACGTATGGTTTCTCTTTACTTTTACGATAGGCTTTCAGGACTGGTTGTTCACAGAATTACAACAGACTTTTAATGTACATAACATCGAATTAATCGACTGCATATGTCAGGTACTTCGTAGTTCATAGACTCATTTTAAAGCTTAGTTATTAAATGCGTTACCAATGAATTTTACTATTGACTTTTAAATTAATAAATAACTAAAACGTGAGTGCGTTTGCTCGCGACGTATTATTTATTGCATTTGTGTGTCCAGATTGTCGGTGCCATCGAAACTACGGTTCAACGATGACGTTGTAATAGTTTATTGAACTGTAATACTATGGCTCCTTTTGTGTCCCTAATAGACAGTGGGCCGGCAATAGATTCTTATTACCAATTCCCTTTCAAGCTTTTAACCCGCAAAATGATTCAAAGAGGTATATCATGAAGCCTTGTAGGGTCAGCTACGGGCGTAATGATTGACACAATTTGCACCTGGCTCGTGGACTATATTCCTATGACAGAGGGTCTAATTGTTATTATCTAGTCTCGGTCGACTCTTGTCCGGATCACGTTTCAGTGTTTTCTTTTAAGGAAATCTAATGGTTTGCATTTCACAATTCTTACATATGCCCGAGCTATGATGTAATACAATTTGGTATCTAGTTAGTTGAACGCTTAAAAGTGAATATGATCAAAACGTTATGATACGTTCAAAAGACTATATTTGAAGCATGGGCTATCTCTCTATGGAAAGTCTCATAATAGTCAGATGTGGTTCAATGACGTAATTAGAATCTGCTTGATGTTTGAGTATAACCGGACTGTGAGTTTACCGAGATTAGATGGTTTTAGCGGGAGTTGATTAACTCTCAACAAGTTTTAACCAATAACTACGTCAGGTACTTATTTTTGTTTATATGTGTTAGTATCTAGTAATAGCAAGCTAGTCCTACAGACACTGAAACAAAAAGTGAGTCGAAGTATGTACTTTATAGTAACCTAATCTCGATATACATAACATGCATTCATATGAATTAAATTTCCATTTGAAGCTAAACTCAGATAAAAAATATCATATATTTTTCGTAAAACTAATAATGTGCAATGGTTCGTCATAGATTTTATATTCTACTTATAAATTCATTCAGTGAGTGAATATTTTGGATTATTTCTGACTTTGGCATGTAAAGTATTTTATAGAGACGTCGATTATGTGTGTAATACAATGCCTCTCATCACTTGTTGTATTGTAAATCGGCTTCTCTACAAAAACTTTATTTGCCGTGAATGCTGTACTGGCAGTGCCATAAAGTGATAATTTTATTTTTGACTGTTTTGTTTCTACAAAAATACTATAATATTGCATCCGAGTTTATTTCTCATTACTTTCATCATATCATGCCACTATAAGTAATGAAATAATAATTAACATTTTATATTCACAATAATCTGAATACATACCGTTAGTTTTCATTCCAATTATATTTTTAGTTACGTTTATTTTAAGTTGAGTCTACGTTTTAAGTAGACTTTTAAGTTATTTGAGAGATTAATTTGATATGAAGTAATTGTAAATACAAATTATTCGTCGCCATATTACTTGTATAATATAACTATAAAGTTTTCTAATTTGTATTTTGTAATTCATAGCTAGTTTTAATCTATAACGACGAAAAAACTTTTCCTTCCAAACGATTTAATGCTAAATTAAGCATAACTGTATACGTTTTTATTTATTGCACTTGCTTTAAGTCTGGAAGGTGTTTCTTATACAAATAATTGCATAATGTTAATAATTGTATCTGTATCTACTAAGATACGGGCAGTAGATGCCTACTAAAATGCAAAACTATATTGCGAAAATATGAAAGCTATTTAATGTATATTGTTATACCGTATAAAAATATTTCAGCATTCCTAATCGCTTTCGAATTCTTTGTTATTCTGAGGCATGAGAAAATATGTACGCAAATTGTATAACAGCAAGTGAAACGATCAAAGAATTACTCAGTAATAAATAAGTAATATTCATGGGTGTTTTATTTTACACAACTCGCGTGCGTCTGCGAAGACGCGTATAACAAATTTTATTCTGACCCGTTGAATATGATTTTAAATAGACCCATTACTTGTAACTGGCTGGCGGCCAAAATTTCTGTATTTTATACCATCAAAATTATCTAGGACAATTTGGCGTCCGGTTTAAAAACAGAGAATCCATTATTTTTATATCTCAACAGAACTTCGCACGATTCTTTAGAAGTTTTCTAGATATGCCGACTAGGGTTCCGGGGGAAGGTTTTATAACAAAAATGTGAAAAATAGTTAAAGTATATTTATCTATTTAAAGATGTATCAAAGTATAATAAAAGATTTATTAATAAGTAAATATAAACATTACTCAGCCACACACATCAATTAAACGTGAACAAAATATTATTTTGTACAATACATACATAATACTTTTAAGTACTGAATTTTATATTTTTGAATATCTTGTCTAATGTTCCCAGACTCGAAAGGTTGAAGTACCGAAATATAGTAGAGATATTGCTTAAATTAAACGTAAGTAGAAAAGTTTTGTATAAACGTATAGTTTATTCTCCCGTCATCATCTCCATGAACTCTGAAACAATATTTTAATTATTAATACAAAAAATATAATGTCTGTCTTGAAAAGATAATAAAAGTAGAAACACATATTGTTACAAACTTTACGTTCAAGTAATAGAGATATATTATACATCCATTTTTAAAATGTATTAATCAAAACTAAGAAAATAGAAACCAGTCGTTGAGTAAACTTTATTTAAGTATCTTGATCTTGATCTTGATCTTTAACATTAAGGAATTATACATAAGAATATTAAAGTGAAAACCATTTATTGTCAATGAGTACGTTACCGGTAAGTACCTACTCTCGCATAGATACGCGTTTTGTTATCATATACAGAAATTTGTTTGATAGTTTTTTTTCTTTTTGCGGCAAATTTAGTAATTTTCGGAGTTACGTGGAGAATGTGCCACTTACCATCAAAGTCTACTGTGCCGCTGCCATCAGTATCGATCTCCTGGATAAGGCCATCCAGCTCATCCTCCGTCAGCTGCTCATCCAATTCGCGGAGGATTTCGCGCAAGCTCGACGTGGGAATGTAACCGTTGCCTGGAAATAAACAACCTCAATTTAACAGGCGATAGACTCATATTTCTATAAGGAAGGTACGCTTGCCTTTATGATTTGTCTCGAAACAGTTCTTGTGTTTTCTTTGGAAGAGTTCGCCGGATGCAATTACTAGCGAGGCGACCTAAGTTCTCTAGAATAGCTACGCATCTCTGCACTACATCAGATATATTTCCATCCTGTTTGAGGTCAAATATGAATGTCCCGAGGCTGCAGCGAATTAATATCAAGGGGACATCACGCTCGTTTGCTAGTATTGTAAAGTAAAAAAATGTGTCTTAATATATCCTCGCAGAAGCGGTACATAAGTAAAAATAAACGAGAAATGATTGTCTGAAATATGATATGCTCGTTTTATTTATTACTCACCTTCCTTGTCATATAACCTAAATGCTTCCCTTAACTCTTTTTGCATTGCCTCGGCGTCTTCCTCAACGATGAACTTTGCAGCGAGAGTCACGAATTCACCGAATTCAAGACGGCCGGATTCTGAAATGTTCATAATTTATTAGATAAGCAACAACCTGATTTATCCCACGCGCAGTTAGCTAATACTAAATATTTATCTAGAGATATTTCAGTCGATCCAAGTAATTTAACACCTGACAAAAGTCACGAGAATTGGGCCAATCGAAATGGAATTTAAATAGTCATACGAGTTTACTTACTGTCAGCGTCTACTTCCTCGATGAGCTCTTCAAGGATCTTCTTGTTGAAGGGTTGTCCCATCATTCGTAAGATGTCTGCGACGAAGTCACATGGGATACTGCCCGAGCGGTTGTGGTCGAAGCCATCGAAAGCTTTGCGGAGGACTGTAACAAAAATGACTTACTTAGTCAATCCAGACAATTACGTAACACCTCTGCGGGCTGGACCGGCGGTGTAATGACGTACCCTCAATGTTTAGCGTACTCATGACGCTCTACCGGATGAGCCTTTGCAATTTCCCTTCTAAAGGACTTTATCTAAGGGCGATTCGTTAATAGATGCAATTGCGGTGTTGCCCTGGCAATAAAAACGCTTGCACTGATCGTTGGGCGAGCTACGGTAAGATTAGGACAGCAGTTCAATGCTCCTAGATGCAATGCGAATAAGTTGTGCAATAAGTCTATTTTGGTGCAGCGTCGCTGCATCGCGGCGCCCTGCGCGGAGCGTGGCGCAACACGCATGGATTGATAATAAATTATTATGATAACACTACCTGTATTATAAAAAAGTAATTTAAACTTGTTATTAAATTTACTTCTATTTATTATCTGTTGTACATTTTTGGGACACGTCATTTTTGGAAAACGTTAGCAAATACTTATATGTAGATAAATCGAGAGATAAACATCAAAAAATAAAAGATACAGAAGTTGTTGGTACACATTGTCTTGAAATATTTATTTTTATTATTATAAAAGTAATCAAGTCCTCCATAACATTACATATGACTTGATAGGTACTTAGACCTAGCGTTTCTCTTAACACACATACATACATAAGAACTTCACAAACAGTAATGCATTATTTATATCTTAATATCCTTTAATCAGATCACAATTGATATAAAGTATAGGTACTAATATTTCTAAAGCTTTCATTATAAGAGATTTTGGAACAAAATATGTAAAAGAAAAATATGTAGCACCGACTTAGGCTCGCGGCTTTTCTCGTGGGGAAGGCGCTATTTCCTCCAAAAATTATTAACCCCGTTGGTGTCAGAATTTCCATAATTCTTTCCTTAATGATTATATAGAATCTAACTGCGTACGTTCATCATTCTAGTTGTAGCGGTTTCGATTGCAAGGTAATTCCTGAGTCTGTCAATCATCTACTCTTTTATAAATTCAGATTCCGTCCTATGAATTTTTAAATTCTCTGAAAATATTTTATTAAAAACAAAAAGAGTTTGCTTACGTTTATTTCTTATTATAACGACTACAACAAGTTTATGTATAATGCTACTACAATCCAACAAACAAATAAAATTAAAGTAACAATTAAATCAACCAATTAAAACATCATAGTTTCTAATGGCGTTATATATCTCAAGTTTAAAATTAACAAACAAAAAAATTCTACAAAACTGGATTACCTTGTCCCGTTTACGATGCCGAGTAAATCAAAACTGAAGATGAAATATGAGTTATCATAATCTATCACATAAAGAGAATGAAGTCTACATGACAACTTATTATATACTCTGGCGACGGACGCAGTAATAAAAATTCGTCGTAATTTGCCCAGTTCATATAAGTTATACTGAACGTGCGTCATTATTGTATATAAATATAAAGTGATATCAAATGTGCCTAGCAAAAATAAACTTCTTGGAAGTTTTAATGGTGTAGTTGAGAGACAAACCGCTGATCTCATTTCTCAATTTTTAAACGCTCTTTCTCCAGACAGCGTTATTTCTCATACACATTGAAAATCTTATCGTAAGGGCCTGCGACGGAGTATTAATTAGAACGAAACATTAGAGTGACCCACTTCAGTTTTGAACTAGGGACTTAAAGAGAACGCTAATATAAATATCGTATGCTGTCTTTAAAACTGTTTAATATAAACCTATGGTCTAACCCTGATGTAATCAATTACTTTTAAGTTTCATTCACACCACCGTGTTGATTCAGTTAACTTTCTGCCATATACCGATTTTACAACTATGAAAAATGCATATCTACGTACTACATACCTACCGTTTATGTATTTCTTGTTGCCATCATTCTATCTTATTTCAATTCAATTTTTATAAAAAATAAAAAAGATAAGCTATCCTGCATTTTTACCATATAAAACATGAACATACAGTATTAGTGATATTTAAAGTTGCGCTTAAAGTAATTTAACAACCCATGAACATTGGCGTTCTATTAAGTATGAGATATCAATATTGTGGATGGGATGATACAAAGAAACACCCAGACACAGAAAAGAAATATTAACTAATCTTTTATATGTTTGCTCGGCTGACGATCGTATACTTTGCATGGCTAATCATAACGATTTGTCACGAAATGTCACCAGTATATCACGCAGGTCATTTTGATACTTGGCCATGAATTCAATTATAATAATATCTTGAGATAACTCACATGGCACGATCTCAAATTAGGCTGAGCTTGTTCTATGGAAACAAAAAAACTAATAAACAACATATATACATGACAGACTCAGGACTAATATTCAAGCACATTTCATAAACATCGTCTTAGCATATTTACTGCCACTACGTTAAGGCTAGTCAATTACGTCAAAAATATTAACTGGTCATTAAGATATCTGCTTGGCTGAATACTGAAACCTTTGCATGGCAAATAATCATTTTGGGACAAGGTCGTGAATTAAAAGAAACTAATTGAAACGGAGTGAATAGCCCTCTTTTAATCTTCTTTATTTTTTTAAGATCGTATGATAAAGCAAGTCGTTGGCTTCAAATCATCGCTTAGCGGAGCACAGCTGCCTTGCTATATTTTGCCAACGAAATACTAGAAAAAACATAAATTTTATTTTTGCCAGCGGAGTGTTGTTAATTTTAATCATCAAGATGTCTTGGCAGTTGTCTCAAAGATTCGTGCGTTTTATTGCTTTTTTCTTATATTTTAGCTGTTTATTAATTATCTGCTGGAACCGTTTCGAAACCTGGTCGGTAGATTTTTTACGTAATGAAAGAAAATAATCATGCAGTTCACCTGATGTTATGTCGTTGCTACCACTCATGCAGTCTATCACCAACTCCATACACATAGAAGTACTTATCCAGATCACACATGTGTTGCTTCTGAAGATTAAGTTGGAATTCTCTGAAACACTGATTCGGCTTTACCAAATCCTACAAGCCAAGGCTGCACAGCCAATATATCGCAAAAATATATGGCGGCCATAATAATAGTTTATATGGGAAAATATATAATAACAGTTTATATGTAATAAATAAATAACACTTTCTACATTTCTGGCTCCATGGTAAGTTCGTGTCGTCCCATGTTTTGTAAATCATTCACTGTTTCAGACCAGAAATATGAATTTCCGTGTTTCTTCGGCCAGGGATTAAAGTAGGAACTCTGGTGGTATCCATTATTGTGACCAGGGAATAAGTTTTGACAGAGTTAGTACCACCGCATCCATCCTCCGAAAATGTTGATTCATATTTGACTCTGCAATGTCCTGACATAAAGTGTGCTTAGGCTTAATAAGTTAGTCCTCGATCTTTAACTATAGCAGAGTTATATTAGTATATCTTCGGAAAGGTATACTCTACTATAAGTTAACGAATATTTAAAGCCTACAGGGACCCGTCATCACTGATATAGTAATTTATTTACGGTGGTCAATTTTCTTTCTTAGGTCACTTAGTTGACTTAAAATATTACCGAAAGGAAGCATATTCCTTACTTAAAATCCGATTTAAGAATGTATTTAAATATATTTCGCAACTTTCAATATTTACATTTTATTATTTTTCATTGATTGAATATTCAAATATATTTTTAAACAGAACTTAAATATTATTCGTTGCGATAAAAAATAATTGTGTTTATTATTATGTATAGTATCAATATTACTTTTATTAGACTTAAATGTCTTAAGAAGTCTTTTCTATCGTAGTAAAAGTAACCCAAGAATTTAAATAACTGTAGAAGGATTTCAATGATAATCATTTGGCCTAACTATGTCATGTAGTCTACGAAGTAGGGTATTTGCCATAAAAATATCTCTATCGGTTACCCATCTAACGATTGCCCACAATGTTGCCCCACTTACATGAGCAAGATCACTTTATAATCTGTTATATATACTGAGTGAAGCATGTAAGTTCTTAAAAATCCATATTGCGAAGTATATTACAGATACATTGGTTACGCGGCGAAATAATATAAACAAATTTTGTTTTCATATTGTAACTGTTTGCGATTACAAAAATAGAAATCTTATTTCAGGATTGTATACAACATCACGAATACGGTTACTCATCGCTGGTTCGTGTCTGTCTGTAATTCTCGAAAATTGAGTAAAGATTTTGGTTAAACAATGACGATAGCATGCTCTATCTGATTTCCACGGCGCATTGGCAGTAGTCCAAGCGTGTTGCCACGCCACGCCGCCCGCCCAAACAACCAACCTCATGTTTTCTCTGTATACATTAACAAAACACATTTTACTGATTTTACTTTAACTTTGTAACGTTATAAAATTTAACATTAAAAGTCATGTTAAAGATTGATAATCACTTTTTGCTATAAATTTGACGTTGTTCAGTGACGGATAGATTACCTTATCATATTATCAACGTTGTTCAGCAACAGACTACCTGGTCATATAAAGTCACCATCACGTACAGTGGTTTGCAAATTCTGTGGAGTTTCTAATGCATTGCCGGCTATGAAACCTTTATATTCCCTTTTAAAAGGATATATCACTTTCATTAGACTGAAATTTCCTCATCAGAATTAATTTTCTACCAAATTTTATCCAAGAAAATATTACGGGTTATAATTTTTAAAAATCAGCTAGACCAGACCAACTGAAGTACATCCATTTATAACTTTCTTGAAATGAAAGCATCCAATGATAAGTTACTTATCTAATGACGCGCTTGTAAAACTGTTAAATGATGCAGCTGTACGTCACTTTTCATTTCCAGTTACGTATGTGCTAACCAATACATATAAATTAAAATGCCTGCATCTATATACAGAAAGTATCCGTTATGATTACTGAGCTTTCGAAGATATTTTTTCATTTTCTTTTTCCATTATTTTTTTACGTTACGAAAATAGCAAAAGAACATGTAGTCTTCTTCTTGGTAAAAGGTTACTGCCCCTGTTTAATATTTATTAATTAAAAATAGAATAAAAGTTCCACCTGCATCCAATTACAAATTCTACGGTCAAAATGTTGTTAAATATTTTAGAATATAAAAATATTTATGGTATTCCCTTTAAATATTACATCAACTCCTTTTGGGCCAAGAAAGTCGTTGGAAAAACCGCTTAGTATTTAAAATCCACGAATAATTTGTTATGAGAAAAATAATGTTTCACGTGCGTCATGGTTTAATTGTTTACTTTAACAAAATACTCACGGTAAAGTTGTTTTTCAATTCCACAGGCGGACAGATGTATTTTTTAAAACGGAACAATGTTTTTCTGTCGTCACTGTCATTATGGGTTTGACAGCTGTTAGTATTGTCACTTCCGCGCTCGACTGCGCTGGCTCGTTTGTCTACGCGTTTACATTTGATCTTTTTATTCTTTTCCCTATTCACAGAGTATTAAATGAATATTAAATAGTCCATTTAGCACTTATATTACTTACTTTCAAATACCTTAAGTATAAAAAAAAAAACTTTATATAAACAACCTAAGTATAACGTTTGCCTTAGCGAATAAAGTACTAAAATTTATCTTTGGACTTTAACTTGAGATCTTGTGCTTTATAAACAACTTCCAGAAAAGACGAGGTTTTCAATTCAACGGTACATTTTATGTAAGTTTAGTAATAATTATTGAATTATAATTACAATATTTCTAAATTTGCGTGATAAATGGCGATGGTATAAAAAGTGTTATTTAAAACAGATTAATTACAATATATTATGAGTGCCTACTGTATTGCGCATATATATAAATCAAAAACTTATTTAAACCTATACAATAAGCCAAATTGCGTAATGTAACTTGTGAGTATTCTATTTCAGTGACACATATATATTTTTTTATTAAATTGATCATTACTTTAGAGGGCACATGAATAGAAACATTCAATATGTACTCATTACATCCATTGATTAAACTAACATTAATTTTATTGTAGGAAATTTTAATATATCATGGATCTTCAGGTAAATAGCATACGTTCTTTATTAATCTGTATATCGATAAAATAATATTTGTAAAATTTAGTCCCAAAAGCTTTCGTATCAGTCCAGTAATTTTTTATAGGTTGCATGAGTATCTTTAAAAAAACGATAACATTTACAAGTTTAAGGAGCCACGCCTTGCATAGCTCACTAAGAAGTACCTACAGTATTTCGGGATGGCTAATTAAACCCACACGCGATTTTGGAAGAACGAATTTATTATGCGGAGCCCGCGTCTGTTAAATTTATGAAGTCAGCCTCTATTGTGCTTTTGGCTCGCCTCCAAATACTGAGATTGCGATTTTTCCTCGTGTAAACATTACAAAATATTATTTTTCTAAACAAAATATTTCAAGATTTAGAGATATTATTTAATCTATTAATGTAGGCCATCACTTACCGGCAATTTGTTCTGGCGGGAGCTCATCAGCCTGTAACAGACATAATATATTTGAAGGGATTTTCGTAGTAATAAATCATGTACCTTACCGTCCTAAAGTTCGTAATTAAATATTGATTAATGTAAGTTTATATCGTAATACTATGCGTTATTTGGCGCAATGTCAAGAACGTACCTTGTTCTACTGTGATAATATATACTATATTTTAAAATTATACGAGAAATGTGAATTTATTTATAAGTGTCTTTCTTATTCAAAAAGTGTGTGAATCTTTTATATGGAAAAGTAGATATTTATTAAAATTAAGTATCGTGAATCTCGAAATACATTGTTACATAAAAATATTTGGAATAACCGAAACTATTGGCATAGCCAATTTTTTCCAATTTCTCTATTCTCGTGTATGTTAAATATCTATAGTTGTGATACCCTAAGAAAAATGTGACTGAAAAAAATTTCGTTTCATTAAACATAGTTATCGATATTAGCCAATAATTTCATATGTGTTTAGCTTAATATTAGCTTATCGTGGCTTTGAGTATGTAGGCCATCATGGCAAGTTTCCCTTAGACGCACGTCCGTTAAGTGTAATAAATTTATTTTACGTGCAATTGAAACCGAAATAGATTCATTGGTCTCGTGTGTTCCCGATCGTTCGCTATCTTCATACGATATTTCGTTCCAATTATCTAACTGGAGGAAAATGTAAGTCAATACGACCTTCTTGTTATTAAATTTTGTCTCATACTGAAATAAAAATGACCAGCTTGTTGAATTTTAATTACTCTAGTGTGAGTTTGTTTATTTTATTAAGTTACTATATATTATGATATTTTTATTGATTATTTATTTGTTTTATTAAAAATTACATTAGAATTAGTAAATATAATATATAATTTCGACAAAAAAAGTCTTAAGGACATTAGGTTTCATAATAATTCGACTAGGGCGGCAAGTAATTTCACCGATAAATAAGTATAACAGAGCGAACTAATAGTTTTTATCAAAATATTTGGCATTTTGATGTGAGATACATATTTGTATGCATAGGGGGTGACCGATCCGTATGATGTAACAGCAATATGTATGACGCTGCCTTATGCCGTCATGGATTGCTCGTCATCGTCAATCTCTACTCTTTATTTATTCGTCTTGTTGTTTTTCTGTATAATAATGTTGTAATAACAATAATATTTATTGTAATTACCGAAATTGATATGTTTTATTTATTCTGTATATTTTTAATTACGGCTTGCTTTAATAGTAGATTCTCTCAATGTTCCCGGCAGGCGTGACGGCCATATTTTTTCATTGTGATTCTATTCCAATTAATATGCTTTTGATGATGCAAGACCAATGAATTGGAGTTTTATTGCTTACGCCATTATTATCAGTTGATGTTACTCGATATTTACGAATGTTTAGAATTTCCTAACATTTGTTACTTTTGTCAAATATCGTAAATTCTATTTTAGTATCTATACATTTGTATAAGACATTTCTATAATTGTATTCTTATAGTTTGTTTAAGCCTATTAAGTATATTGTTTACTTATAAATGATCTTCTTCATGATGATGACAGTCTTTCATTATTCATTAATTTTATTTTGTATTGTGTGTAAAATCTCGTGATATTTCTGTCTTTTATTTTATTGCAGCAATATTGTTCTTTTCCCCTGGTAAATTTTGTTATATGATTCGTTTATATATTTTTTACACAAATGTTTGTGTAAATACTGAAATATTTTAATATAATACGCTTTTTAATGATGATAAACTTACGCTAAATATACTGATACTGATACTGGTATTCGATACTATTATTGTCACTATAGACCTTTACATTTGAAATGTGTTCATTGGTTTGTTGGATAAAAAGGATATATAAAATTAAAATAATATTTTTATCCTTTAAATCATGTAGTAAATAAAACTTTATTTTAATGATGAACCATTTGGTTATAAATTAACTCGAAATAGTCTAACTTTACTAATTATAAAGTGAATAAATGCCTAATTGTTGTACTAAATCAATATTATAACAGTGTGTTTAATATCACGAATCGATTGACACTATTATATCCTAAAATATTTCATATTATTATGTGCTTTATAATATACCAATGACTAAATTTCATTGATTTTAAAATATACGTCATATAATTTAATAATTCAATAAAAAAACAAATAGTTGTTACACTTAAAAATACTAAACCACCTACCCAGTCTTCTGTGTCCAGAACCATGTTGGAAGTCACTAGCTAGCACTGTGAGACGCACAACACGACTGACCGCGATTCTGCTGCTTCCAGCGTTCAGGGTTATTTCTGCTGCTTTACGAGTATGGCCCCTCGGATACTTTCAAATAAAATATCGTGCGGTGCGGGGGCGACGGGGGGTCGGCGGCCTCTTCAAGTCCTCCCCGGTTTCCTTCACTCGATCCGACCAATGGCGTGAGCCTCAAACGGCAGGATGCAAACGTATTTTTAGTCGAAAACGTGGTCAGGAAAAACGTAAACAAGCGGAACGCTGCGCGCGATGTGTAAGCATAATGCGCCGCCCGCCCTGCCTTCCAATTTGGCTTTTACTGCACGGATCATTTAATTTTAAAGTTGTTTGCCATGCAGCTGTTTAACATGAAATTAATTATTATGTACGAACAAACAATATTTTTATTAACATGGGAACTGAGTACAATGTAGGTTATGTACTTACGGTGAGGATAATATGTATGGAATGTGTGACGGTATTATGATTGTTCGATACACGCCTTTAACGTACACATGTGTCGGATTTTATTACAAAATATTAAATGTGTACGCTAAGAATTATTTTATTATTAAGATACACCTATCATTACCAATGATGATGTATATTTTATTGAAGTATAAAATGTAATAAGCACCTTTTTTAAATATAACGAAAATAGTAAACGAACGAACACATTAAATTTGCGGAACGTCTCATGAGAAATTATCACTTACATCCATAGATTTAATAGACATCAAGTAAGACAGGATACATTCTAAGATTGTTAACAGAGAGCACATTTTGTTAAAACAGATTTCTAAGTTCCTAAGTCTCGTTTAGTCGTGACCACGAACCATGCAACTGGTTTAAAATATCGTTAATCGTGAGTATCCGGTATATAGGAAAATGTATAAAATCCACATTAGATTAAAATCATATATATATAAGCCTCATAATTGTGTATATGAATTTCCATACCCTCTAAATCAGAATTACTGGGCGTGCTATCAATGAAATGACATCTCCCTGTTCTTTAAGCAGCCGAAACTTTACCTTTTTTAACTTTAACTATAGCCTAAACATTACGTAATTTTCATTAATTTGTCGGAGGTCAATATATGAGTACATTCAAAACTTTCAATATGTGGGTTCCTCCGCCTTGGAACTATTGTCAAAACATACTCCTTGTCAAAGTCTCTGATGTATGAGACTTGTTTTAGTAAAGAGTACGTAAATGATCAACATTTTCCCAAGACAAAGAAATCTAATTGGAAATATACGAGTAGGTATAACAAAATCATCGTTCTTTCATCACACGTCGTTATATATACATCAAGAAGACTAAGAAGACACTTCTTGTGGAAAAATTGGCACAGATTGATGGCGATAATGTTCTGTTCAAAATAAGGTAAACGTGCTCTATATTTATATATTTAACGTATAAAAATAAACAATAATTAACGTTACGTATTCTGCAATTGGCTATAATATAATATACATAATTATTACATAATTATGTCTATCCTGGAAGATAGAATGCTCTATTTAATACTTTAATCTCTTCACACATTAGTGTATGTCTCCGCAACTTACGAACAAATATTACCTTTGAATTAACATCATAATTCATAATTTTATATGTTTACCGGTCTCTAAAGATATCGTGTTTAGACTGAATAGATAATACTTTTATTTTGCCAAAGTAGAAATTATATGTTCAGAAACGTATTCCGAAAAATAGAGCTTATGTTTTTTTAGTAGTGGCATATTCGGGAGCTTTCGTTTCAGAACTTTTGTTTTTTTCTTAAACATGTCTTAGTCGTGGAATTTATCTTAATGTTGTTTATGAGAAAAGTGATTTATGATTTTGGCTTTACGGTACGCAACCATATAAATTGTGATAGGGTTTAAACACAGTAATAACATGCTAAACCTGTGGTAAGAAGTAAATTGTATGAACTGTATGACATGATATATGATATTAGTGTAAATAAAATTGATTTTAATAATTTCCAATACTTTTTAAGTTTTTAGTAAGGGAAATAGGTAAATGTTAAGCACCGTTATCGTTTGTTTTTGTGACTCGGTATCGGTATTTAAAATAAAAGAGAGCCAACTATTTGTATGTCTCATTAAATTTTATTACATTCTTTTGTGTGACATATAATTTGCGTTCACATTGCATTTTATGTATGTATTCCTGACTCAGGGCCGCGTTTGTTGCGTCGTTTGCATTCCGTGCTCTAAATTCTCTAAACTTCGTGCACGGGATAGTTAACTTCTTTATCAAAATAAAGTGTCACGCATACGCAATCATGTTTAACGGTGTTTGCAGTATTTCAAATTTATTTATATCCCGGAAGAACGGGCTTACAGTCCGATTGATGTTATGTGATCGCCTATCATATGATGCGAAGTAATTTGCGTTTCCAACTTCATAATAAAATGTACATTATTGGGGATCGGTAACAGATGGCTATGAAAGGCGGTGACAATCTAACATAAGATGGAGCATAAGCTCGTTTGCTGCCTGCATAAGATACATATAAATCTCTATATATAAAATAATGATTATAATACGAAGCAATTATCCTAACAACAGATGGCTGCCAATAAAAATGTTCATATAATAAATCAATCTTATTTTTATGAACACTGGAATATTTGGACGGGATAAAACTATTTTAAACCTCAGTTATGAAGTCAGCAGTTCGTAAAATAATTTGAATTCAGGACGGCAGTAAAATAGTTTACAGCCTAATTTTGACACAAGAGTGCAACGAATAAGTAGGTGCTCAGTTTTACTGAAACACCTCTAATGTGACATTGATTTTAATGTGTAGACTACATGTACCCAATATAAAAAGGAATAAAATTGAAACAAAGGTATAAAATTTGAGTAAATAAGCTTTTATTAATGTAGAGTATATTTGTGTAATCGGTTTTTAAAACATCCATAATCTAATACGTTCTGGGTTAGAAAGAGCATAAAAATGTCGAACATTACATGCGGCGCCCAAAGTCCGCTATTTTTTATGTAGTGTATACTATGATATTTGTCTTAACTAACAACTTGATTTTTAAATTAAAGTATTTTGTTTCATTTAAATGTAATATATAATAAAAATATATAAAGTATAATAAAAATACTGGCTTTGAGCGCCTTATTGGCTAAGGTTGAACGGAAAAAAAGAATCGGCGAAAAAACCTCCGTATTCCTATTAAATTTATCATTGTATCAAGTTAAGTAGTAAAATACCAAAGTTAGTTATACTACATATAATGAATTAACCAAAGTAAGTACGACAGGAATGAAAAATGTTTTTTCTATCGTCCCGAGCTATCGTCATGGTTACCCACTCATATAACATCACATATTATGACGTTAAATAAATAAAATAGAAGGAAAATAGTAAACAGATTTCAATTTTAAAATAAGTGAATCTTTATCCTATTGAATAAGCTTGTGTAGCTACAAATACAATACAATTCGTAGAAGGCAATATCTATTTGATATGCTATGTTTGTGGATTAGCATACTAAGTATGTTATATGACTTTGGCCCAATATTATGTCTTGGATTAACCAAGTATTACTGCGAATGATATATGAAGTATCAGTGTAGACGTACAGGAATAATGATAACTAATTTATTACTTCATTCATACGTAAAGTATCACGTTGGTAGAGCATACGAAATGCCAAGAATAAATTTAATATTGCTTAATGTACAAAAAGGTCTCTTGCTATCTATTTCCCAGATTAGTGTGAACTATGATCGAAATCGGGGACGTGCGACACTAAACTCCTATCCTTCGTCTTGTGCGGGAGGAGATTGGAATGAGTTATTCGGGCATCGAGGATTTTCTTTTGTAGCCGGGCTTTTTCTTAGGGGGATATAATACCCTCGAATACGAGCGCGCGTTGACATTTATCAATATTACGTAACCCCGCAATTTTAATTAAGATATAGCTACCTGACGGGAAAACATCGATGGCCGATGTTGCCTATGCCGATCATTGGTTTGTGGGAAGTTCAGAGCTAGCAGTTATCCCCCGATGGTCGGAGAACTCCGAACCCAGCAGCTCTCGTGAGAGCGGCTCGCCACTAGCCCGGGCGATCGTGTAGGGACGCCATACTCCTGAGATGAGTGAGTGAATTCTTGTCGACAAGCTCGTTCTTACGATTTCAACATTTTTTTGTTTTAAAGTGCTTTCGTATATTTAATTGCAATATCCTGGATCTATTGCCTGACTATTTTCTGGACACAGGTTTCCTCTCATAATACGAATCGAGAATGAAGGTTACTAACTACTTATTTTAAGACATTGCAGATCTGAATATTGGATGGTGGACGTTTCCTTCCGGACAACTGGAGGAAGTCCAAAGCATAGGTATTCCACTTCGTTCGTCTAGTGATATTTGGTGTAGATGCGAGTAAGAGATCAAACCGTTTTTCGTATGTTTTTATCTATAGGCTCGTATACTAGCCGGGACGGATTTTCACACATTACTATGTAAAATTCGTGGTGAATTCGAAATTGTGGAAAAAAAACCTGGTGAATTTGAGAGCATTCGAACCCAATACCTGAGAAGTCGAATCTCATACTTTACTATCTCTGCTCATCGAAATACAACCTACTGATTGCAATTACGTACATAAAAATCTATCTACTCTAATCTACACGAACCCCGCCCACGCACTGTCTCGTTTGTTTACAGAGTTGTGCACGGCTGGGAATAATATGTTTTAACGTGAAATAAATGCTCTCATCCGTTTTATTGTGTGTACGGGACTTCGGAGCTTTATCTCGTACAGTTGGTTGCCGGATTATCGGGTATAAAACTATAAATAGCTGATAGACAACAAAGCATTAACAAACCCCGCCTGTGCCGCATAACATTTTTATGTGTCGATTCTGCGGTCTCAAATATGCGAGGGCGTTGTCAATAATAAATCGTTGTATTGTTTTCTATCCGTCTAGTCTTATGTTTGTTTTTAAGTTTATAGCACTTTTGCAATAACAAAATAGAGTAATAAATTAAGCATGATAAATACTATTGGCTATTTACTGACTGATAATCATTGTGTAGAGAATAGCTTTGTTAAAATAATTAAGCTGAAACTGCACTCAGCCCATGTTTGCTATATTTGTCAATACGCTTCATTCCTACCATTTTGTGTAAACAGTACGTTTATTGATACTCCTTGCACTTTTGTCCATCTCTTCTATACCTATTTGGAAAAAACAGGTAAGTATTACATTTACTTGTAAAAATATTAGAACAAAATCTAATGTGAATTGGAGCGATAGGCCGTCAACATCGAGCATGCAACATCAACTTATATTTTAACGATAGAAATGTTTTTGATAGGTAATACTACGTTTCAGTAAAGCAAATTCAAAAAATAGTAAAGAACGGTTACATTAAATGTGAAAGTATAAAATTGTTAAATATCTTTAATATAAACCAATAATTTACTTAGAGGTAAAACCGATCAGCCGTAGATAAATAAAAAACATATGTACAGTACAGGGATATAGGAGAGGAGGACTATTTTAGCAATTCGAGACATTTTTACCCATCCCCTTCTTGGCTATGACTAAAATACTTTTATAACCCAGACTACATATAAACTATTCGCGATCGTGCTGGGATCACGAATTAAAATAAAGTAGCCCTACATCTCATAGGCAATATGCATAATCACAGTATGATATTTTGAGCTAGTATT
The DNA here is from genome assembly GCA_018251015.1 of Phocides pigmalion okeechobee. Lineage (NCBI taxonomy): Eukaryota > Metazoa > Arthropoda > Insecta > Lepidoptera > Hesperiidae > Phocides > Phocides pigmalion. The sequence goes on from DWON01000001.1 coordinate 123,946, forward strand.
AGGACGTATAAAATCGACCCGACATAAAATTCTGTATATTTTTATTTTTTCTAGTATTTATATACGTTGTGGTGACAGTAATGATAATATACTTAATGATAGTCGGTGGCAACGATTCACGGCCCTAATTTTTCTTCCCATATCATTCATTAATTGTTTACATCCAGTTTTATAGGAATATTTGTAAATAAATAATTCAATAATGTATATTTAACGAAATAATACTAAATTTTATGATGGTTTTATTCACAATTTGTTTGACAATTCTTTACGATTAATTGGGTGGATATTGTTGCTTAAATTTATCGTACACAGTATAGAGCTACTACTCGAGCAAGCCGACTAGAAGACCGTCAAAAGATACGTCACACGTAAAGTATGTAGGTACTAATAGCAACCAATTTTAAAATGTCAGACGTTTTTTCATTTAACTAGTTACTTTTTCCTCTCTTTACTACTACCCTAGTATCAGGTTCGTTTCAGGTTATTATTCATTCTTTATTTATTTCTTTTTAAACGAAGTCATAAAATATATGAATAAGAATAAAAATAGACCATCACAGTAATGTTTTTTTAAATAAGATGTTCGCCATCAAAATCCTTTGACGCCCCATATAATGGTTTCCAAATCTATAATATATTCGGGATCGGAGTTACTGTCCACCTGTATATTTGTAAGCAATTGTCTTCGAATTCCTTTAGTCTGTCTTTTGCAAACGATTTCTATTGTAATTTGTACACACGATTCACTTCTATTTAATTTATTTATTTACACGATTTATTCCCTGACCGTATTATTTGTATATTATTTATTATATTAATTGTAATATGCTAAAAAGGATAGTGTTTGTCAGACTCATGTGAACAAATTGTTGCTGCGAACGATACTAAAGCAAACGCGGTGATTTCGGTGGTGAGATCACATTACTCGCGTTCGTCTAGTTGGTTTTGTCGGCAAATAATGTTGGAACGTAGATCAAATAATAAAAGTTCGATAGCTTCACATAATTCAAGGTAGATGTTTCAGATTATTTTACCTAAGCATTCTAAAAAAGTCAAATAACTTTGAACAAGTTTTTTCACAAGCCACAACAGAAGTAAATAATGGTTTCTATCAATATTACTAGATTCTCCGCTCATAGATCCCACTTGTTGGTTGTACGACCGTGTATTTCGACATAAAGGCCGAGTCTAGTTCTAATTCGTTCGCTTCTATTTATGTACATGTCTATGTGATAAATGTCTATGGTTTCGACCATAGACTGTGTACTTTTTTGACTGTAGTGTTAATGTCATTACTTGAGGAATGTGTCAAATGTCAAAATATAAGTAGTGTTTTGGTTTATTTTTATGTCAATGATGGTCCCAGCAAAACAATATAAAATTAAAAAATAATCATTTGACTAATGTGGTGTTACGTTGCATTTTTACGAAAAGTCCAAATAACCATCTCACCATGGAAAGTTATATTATAATATCATTTATTGGCGAAGGATCATTTGGTCGAGTTTTTAAAGCTAAACATAAAGATACTGACGCTATTGTCGCCTTAAAAGTTATTAGAAAGGTTTGTTATAACTGTTTTTTTGTTTGTGCATGTTGGGTAATATGTTGTTATATTTAAACCATTAAGATTAAATTTCCAGCAAATTGCAACAGGTATTTAAATGTCCTTAAAATTTCATGCAAGAATTTTAAATCAATACAAAATGATTCGACTCACAAACATGTACATTGCAGAAAGGTCGTTCCTCAAAGGATCTGAAGAGCTTGCGCCAAGAATGTGATATTCAGAGACAACTAAATCATCCAAACATTATTCGGATGATTGATAGTTTTGACACAGACTCTGAGCTGGTCGTAGTAACGGAGTATGCAGAGAAGGAGCTACATGGTATTCTCGCAAAAGAGGGCTGTTTAAAGGAGGAGCAGGTTAAGAAAATTACATGGGATTTGGTATCAGCGCTTTATTATCTTCATTCTCATAGGGTTTTACACAGGTTGGTTTTTTATATCGAAAATATATAATTTTTCATAGCTTGATGGATTTTGTATTGTAGGTGCCATAATGCTAACGCAGTTTTACAAAAACCCAAGTTCAAAACTCATAAAATTATTGATGTTGTAGTATCAATAACTTTATTTATATATATTATTTATACACATTATTAAAGGCGACCATCTTAGTTCTCAAGAGTAGGAACTCATCCACATCCATCCTTAAATAGAACTTTTGTACTATTTGAGATTGAACGAGGTTGTCCATTGCTGCAGTGACCACTTAACATCAGGTGGCCTGCATGGACATGGTCATGTTTCTACTGTTGAGGACTAAGATGGTTGCCTCCAGTAATGTGTATCTGGAAATGTATGTATCTTAGATACGATTATTACATAGATAGTTCTGTTTTAGATTATTACAGATTACTTTGAACTGGTTTACCGATACACTCATTTGCTACATTTTAAACTTACATAAACATTTAGATTAAGTTAAGTCAGGCACTTAGGCCTTGCATATAAAAGTACAGAATGAAGTATTACAAGCATGATATTTGTTTATGTGGAAAAAATAAATGAGTATGTAGGTTGCAGTTGGTCTACAATGATAATGTAACATCAGAATGGTGTGAAGTCATTACATATGCACCTTCAAACAGGGCTGTAGTCCTATCTGAGGTCATAAGTAGACATATTGCTGCTCTTTGGGATTAAGATTTACCTCCCCCAAGAAAGTTTTTATTATCTTACAAAATATAATTCTTTTTTTACAGAGATTTGAAGCCTCAGAATGTGTTATTGGACAGTACTGGACGAGCCAAACTCTGCGACTTTGGATTAGCTCGCATCATGACGAATGCCACACATATACTGACATCCATTAAAGGAACACCACTATATATGGCTCCAGAACTAATAGACGAAAAACCTTATGACCATCAGGTATGAAGCTTTTTAGGAATTTATAAAATTAAGTAGGTAGGATTGATTTTTAGATCAACTGGAATGCCTTCAAGTTTAAACCTATTGCTTATAGCAACAATTTAGTACAAGTCTACTGAAATTTACTTTCAAAAAGTATAGGCAGGAGACATCCTAAATATATGAAAAAAAAAATTATTTAGACATGAGTTTTTTTTTCTATATGAAGTCGATTGCAGATATTTGTGAGATTTAGTGATCTCGCAACATGTTGATTTACATGCCTCTTTATTATTATTATAAAGTACAGAAAAAAATCATTTGCTCGTAAATGTCTGACTGTGTCAGGTTTTAAGATAAAAAATTTACTCCTATTCAATGTGTTTTCTTCTTAATTACTAATTTATTTTCTCTCATGTGCTATATAGTACTATATAATTATTATAGACTGATTATAACAACTATTCTCGTTCATGTAAATCTTTATCGCTAATATATTTGCTATATATTACTATATCTTTATAAATTAGGTACTAAAACTAAAGCAATTTTTTTGCCAAGGCATAAAAAATATGAGTGTCAATATTAAACAGACACTCTTCTTGTATTAAAATATTCTGTGTCTAATTCAATAATTCCTAATACAATGTATCATTAATCTTTTTGCTTTTAATCATGGATATCAATAACCAACTCCATATAGAACAGAAGTTGTACCTGAAGTCGATCACACTTGAGTTACTAATTCTGCATATTAAGATAGAATGCATCTAGATGTTAATTTAGGAATAAAATATAGATATAGGGGTGGTAGTAGTGCGGTGCAGTTAATGAGCGCAAGTTATACCTAATATAACTTGTAATAGTAATTCAATATTACTTTCTTTTCAGGCAGATTTATGGTCTCTAGGATGCATTGTGTACGAGTTAATGGCAGGTCAACCACCATTCTGCACTATGTCGATTTGGCAATTGGTGCGAATGATCCGACACAAACCTGTACAATGGCCAACTTTTATAAGTTCTGAAGCCCGCTCTTTTCTGCAGGTATATTACTAACCATAATTATAGTATATATTTTAAAATTACATCAACGAAAAAGGATGGCATAAGTATTTTCAAGTTTTCCCGATTAAAAGTATATCTGAATGATTAAATGCTGTATGGTTTCATGAACATTTCTATTCTTTTAGGGTTTACTTCATAAAGATCCTGTAAAAAGAATGCCATGGCCCCAAATTTTGGAGCATCCATTTGTAGTTGGTCACATCCTTATACTGCCAGAAGATGTACAGAGCGAATCACCCTTCACAAAGCCTTTGACCCACAGTCAACAAGAGGCAAAACAACAGCAAAAAGAAAAAATAAGTAATACAAAGTAAGTGTATTTTGTCGCTGTTTTTTTAAACAATTTATACAACACACC